>JAVIWB010003769.1:0-10958 GCA_031893035.1 Dermolepida albohirtum
ACGCGTTACAAAACAATTTCGGTACCCACGGCTTGTGGGTGATCATATAACATCCGCAAACATAACAAAAACACTTTGAATCAACTTTAGAATTCTGTATTTGCATTTTCATACGTTTTGGATTCAAAAAAAAACTTTAAAAATACAAATTAAATAATGTTTCTAGCGACGCCACAGCTGACTGTCATTATGAAAGCGCAGTGCTGCTAACATGCGCGAACTCACAAACTAGAACCAATTTTGAAAAACGAAACCCGGATTTGAATTCAGCACCTCAAATAACGTCAAGATTTGTTCTCATCTGCTCTGATCCAAAAGTTGACCGGAATTTGTAAACTTGTGTAATTGGACACATTTTATTCAAAATAATGCATACTACCACCATATAAAATATTTACCATTGCCCCTGATTCACCCAGTAGAAGCTAGATTTTCATTGGAGAAAACGTTCAAAACTCTATTGAAAACATTTATTTTCTGTTTTGATGTACAAGTACTACTACAAGAAAAATAAAATTTTAAATCAATAAGTTTCTGGGAACTAAATTGAGTGCTAGTATCGCGTATAAAAACATCTGCTCACGAACACTAAGTTTAACAGATGTAATATGATTCGTATAAATATTTTTTATAAAATTCAACTGTTTCATTTATTTATAACTGACGTGTTACTTGATAAAGTAATCTGTCGATTGTAGGTTCGAAATTTGAAAGCCAGAGGAACACAATTTTTGGAAGTACCAGACAGTTACTATGACATTATAAGAGAAAGATTAAAGGAAAGTAAAGTAAAAGTAGCCGAAAGTTTAGATATCCTTCAGGTATTATATTAGCTTTTATGAATCTGACTTTGTTGTTTTACTTGCTTCTTTTAGGAATTGAAGATATTAATAGATTACGATGAGGACGGTTATCTATTGCAAATCTTTACTAAAAATATGCAAGATAGACCGACATTATTCTTAGAAGTTATTCAACGAAGAAACCATAATGTAAGCACAATTTGAAAATATTTTTTGTTTAAATTAATTTATTATTTATATATACAGGGATTCGGTGCTGGTAATTTTAAGTCGCTGTTCGAGGCAATTGAAATCGATCAGGCCAAAAGAGGAAATTTATAAATATAGTTTTAGAATATATATTGAGGCATTTTATATATAAATTTTAAGACCTACATATATTAGTTTTAAAATATGGAGTTTATAGTTACAATTTGTATATAATACAAAGCTGTATATTAAAAATTTTTCTTGTAGTATTATTGATTTTCTATTCAAATTAGTGTAACTGGAGCAAGTAAATTCAATTCTGCATTTTAACGTCTTAATTTAATTAATGCAATTAGTGGATATTACCTTATAAACTAGAAGAAACTTGCGTTATTTTTGTTACAAAATATTTTCTCTGTTAAAAAATTTTTCAATACCTAGAAAAAATAAAAATCCAAAGACGCTGTATTTTGAAGACATGATGGATGCAACAAACCTTTCTAACCTAATGGGTGGAATGAAAGTTGTGTGAAGAAAATTTCTACTTACTTAAGCACTTACTCAGTTAAACATTGGATCTTCCTGCCGTTAGACGTAGGGTCATTTGTAAGTTGAATGTGTTGCTTCACTTTCTTGGTGTGTATATTTTCTTCAATTCCTTTCTCTCCATCCCAATACATGTTTCTAGGTTGTTTAGCCTCATATAGTTTCTATGGTATTCTATTATATTGTATTCGTAAGATATGTCCAAACCATCTCATTTCTTTTTCTTCTATTATTTTATTTTATCTATTATTGGTATTATTATATTTTATCTATTATTGGTAGTATGTTAAGTTGTTTCTTAATTGGCAACAACTTAGCATGTATCCTATCCTCTCTTCTCTTATTTGATATTTATCGTAAAAACCTCATTTCTGTTGCACATTAGGAAACAAATTAACATATATCTTATCTTCTCCTTTTTTATTTGATATTTATCGTAAGCTCATTTCTGCTGCATTCACCTTACTTTTAGTTTTCTGAATAAGGACCTAGCGTCCTGAGCCATAGATTATGACTACGAATGAAGGAGCCAGACAAGGATGTAACTTTAGTTCCTTACTGTTTAGCTTGGTCATGAATGACATAATCGAGGAGCGTAAAGCAAGACTAACGAACTATTAGATAAGGTACAGAAGATTGCAAGTAATAGACTTCAAGGAGATAGTATTTGCAGATGATATGGTGTTGATAGCAGAAACAGAACAAACACTGCAGAAAAATTTGTGTATCTACATTATCGAACTGGAAGAAAGGGGAATGAAACTTAATGTAGATAAAATAAAAAACACCGCGAAAGTCAGCCAAAAGATAGAATTAACTCGCGAACATTTTCGTGCAATTATTTTTCATAACCTTCGGCGTGGACTAATTCAATAAGAATGCATCGATGAGCTGAATTCTTTATATGGTGATGAAGCACCATCGAAAACTATAGTATATTGTTGGTACAGTGAATTCAAACTTGGATGATGTTCTTTGGACGATGAATTTCGTGAAGGTCGTCCCACAAATGTGCATAACATCCTGCATGAACATTTAGCCGTTAAGAATCTATGTTCACATTTGGTACCACATAATTTGACAATCGCTCAAAAAACGACTCGCGTCGATTGGTGCCAAGAAATGCAAAAAAAATACAGTGGTGGTGTTTCAAACAACCTTTATAAATTCGTCAAAGGTCATGAATCTTACGTAGGAGCCCGATAGTAAACAGCAGTCGACTGTGTGGGTATTCCAAGATGAGTCAAAACCAATAAAAGTTGTTCGCACTCAAAGCAAATAAAAACAAACGGTCGCCTGATTTTTCAGAAAAATCGGTCACGTTGCAACCGTGCCTTTAGAGAGTTGTAGAACGGTCACTTCCGAATGGTAAACAACTATTTTTTTTCCAAAAGTTTTTGAAGAGATAAGGAAAAAAAACCGAAAACGACAGATCATTCTTCACCATGACAATGCGAGCTCTCCCAGGTCGATTCAAACAATTGAATATTTGAGCAGACGAAGCATTGAATTGATGAGCCATCTGCCGTACAGCCCTGATCTAGCACCCTGTGATTCCTTTTTGTTCCCACACGTGAAGAATAAACTTCGTGGTCAACGATTTTCTACGTCGGAAGAGGCAGTTGAGGCATTCAAAACTCATATTTTGGAGATACCGCCTTCAGAGTGGCAGCAATGCTTTTCGGATTTGCATAAACGAATGCAAAAGTGCATTGATTTTCAAGGAGAATATTTTAACAAGCAATAAAACTATTTTCGATAATAAAAAATTTTTTTTTGTTTGCTATTTCTGAAATATAAACGGCCACCTTCGTAGAACTCCTTGCTCTCACTAATGAATGTAGATAAATTATATTTTTTTCTTTTTTTTTTAACGTCGAAATGGCGCTTTTGGAAAAACTGGGGAACGTCTCGACATTCCAGGGGACCTTTTATATGCAATATATGTAAATATATTCCGAATGAAAGCCGGAGTGTTATTTCTGGTGATTATTTCGCGATTTGACTAATGGAATAATCCGGTAATGCGGCTGACATCTACAGCCGGATTATTGAGTGAACACATACTGGTGCTTTGTATTCGGAACCAAGGATGATGAGATTACATTTATTCCTAGATACTACGAAACGAGGTCTATGATGATACTACTACTTTAGCGTTAGTGTTGACGCTTATAATGTATATACAAATACATATATTCACGAATGCATGCATGTCACCTCATTTGTAGGCAATTATCTAGACGATAATCATCTTACATCTACCACCATCTCGTTATTATGTGTTTGATTGGCTTTGCTGTCAATTGCAGAATTCTTGTGGGTGTATTTCGCTTTATACATTGCTTCCTAACAACTATGTGGTTGGGTGGAAGATCGATTTAGTTTGTTTCTAATCTTTTTTGTTACAATTAGAAAGCGTTGTCTTAATTTAACTAATCGTTTGCATTGTTTAAACTAAAAATGTTAGTAAAGAGTAATAAATCATCACTTCAACTTGTTTTGTTGTTGGCACTAAGCTATCAAAAAATATCTGCATTTGATAATGAGTGTAACGTACTTAAAATATACAATACAACGGGAAAAAAACAATATTCATGTTTCCGGAATATTTTTTAAAATATCTAATATTGAAGCAATTACCAATTAAGAAATTTTTTTAAATACAAGTAGAAAAAATTGTATTACCCATTTCTAAATTGAAGGTTGAATTTGTGTAAACAGAATTAAACAAAATAATATCCAAAATACGAGAACTGCTATGAAACATTTTAGATACAAAAGAGGATAAATAAATAAATATCATCCAGATGTTATGTAGGTATATCACGTTAGACTGCTGTATTAAATTTAAAAAAATCTACCTCATCCATACTTTTTACTTATAATTTTATCTAATAATAATAATAGAAACTTCTTTGTTAAACACAATAACAACGATTATTTACGTTTATGTCTATATTAAGTTTGGAGTGTCTCAAGGGAGCGTCGTAGGACTTTAAACTTTACGGAACCGATCTTGCCTCTGTTGAATTGGTAAACTGCTGCAATGTTTGTAGACTGTATTGTAGGACTATCATCAGTCTAATTACAACCATACTCATAAACATAGTCAATTATTTTTGTAATGAAGATTACAAAAGAGTCAAAAGCAAATTAACAAAATCTGTTGACTGTTTAACTACATATAAATAAAACAGTATACAGTATAAAATACATAAGAAAGAATCATAAAATGTTAGTCAAGAATTTTACAGGTAACATAAATGTATAATACAAAGGACTAAAAGTTAAAAATAAATAATTACTTCTACTGCAACTGTAGATCGTCTATATATTTATTAATAAAATATTATGCCTTTCCGAGCAGCACTTTAACATTGTGGAAAACTGTATATGTGTAGTTCACACTTTTTATATTTGACGACAGTCTAATGCACAGTTGAGCCTCCCAGGAGACAACGCAAAATTGAGATATTTTTGCCCTGTGATATAGGGTGCTAGGATTGCTTTTTTTAAATTTCTGCAATTATGTTCGTGGACCAGTATACTAGAAATTAATTTATTTATATTTTTATGTAAATATTTGACTGTCGTAAATATACATACATTTAGACGGTATTGTTAATAACTGTTTTTAATTCCCTATAATTCGCAGCGCTCTTTACTGAAGAAGAAATAGTCTTCTTACCTCAACAAAAATTACCCATAAAATTATGTTATAGGTGGCAATAACGTGGAGACTCGCAAAATATGATAGCCTGACCTCCTGATGAGAAATACGTTTATAATCCGATTCTAATAGGAATTCGCAGATGTGTTTCAATAAAATCCTAGATTAGATGAAGATATGTCATGTAAGAGCTATCGACTTCAAGTCTCTTCCGATGACATTCTTTTGGGCATCAAACATGTCTATCTGTCCATCTCAATAACGACAATTTAAACTTGAGAGTAACATATATTGGTTCATGGGATGATGTTGGCAATTATCACTGGAAAAGACGCTTTTATTATATAAAGCCATAATGAAACCAGTTTGGAATTATGGAATTCACTTCTGAGTAACCGCTGCGAACTTATATTTATAAATACGAGTATTATAAAGATTTCAGAACAAGGTACTATGTATGATTATCAATTCTCCACATTACCTTCTAAACTCAGTTATTCTACATGATTTATATTCTTCCATTAAAGTGTTTAGTGAATTAATTCCAAAGTATGGTTGAAGAATTTCAATGTATCCTAATGTCTTGGACATTTAATTACTATAAAAAGTCAATGAAGTACATAAATTAAAGAGGTTTAAATCTTGAGAACCAATCAATAGATTGTAATGAAACTATTTCCTAATTTTGTTAAACTTTATTATCTTTATAGTAATTAATTGGTTTTAGATAAGTCAGAGCTCTTGATACAGTGTGACCACTGGAGTATTCATGCGTGTGTTTGACTGTAAAGATATATCAGCGGATTTACTGTCTTAATATAGATGGCCAAATAAATACAACTACAGGTACTACAAGCTTTTCAAAGAAAATAATTTAAAATTAGGATTATTTAACTTCCCTGAAACAGGCAAAAGACTACTCTTACAATCTGGATTGTATTTTTTTGAGGTTTAAAATAAAAGGGCGGCTTTCGAATTATCTTCATTTATTAAGAGAAAAATATTCGAGTTATTTCAATTTGATTTGAAGCTGTACTGCATGCATTTCTTTTACAAAATAGAATCGATTCAATTTAAAAGCACATTTTTTTAAATATGCTTTTTAGTTTTTAAAGGAACAGGCTAAAATCTCCCTAATTATTTGCGTTGATTTTATACATGCACCCGGACGTTCAATCAAATTCATATGTGAAGTTAGTACTTTTTATCGTTATATCGATGAATGGTGTACATTTTTTTTGATGTACACATGCAATTTAACGCATGAGTGATAAAAATATCATTGCTGCAATGCTAGATGAATGCCTGTATACCAACTCAAATGGATTTAAAATGGACCTATCTGTAGCGCAAAAATAAATATTTTCACGTAACGAATTCACCAAACAAGCACTGCTGAATTATAGTGCGTGTTCGTGTTCTGGAAAATAAACGCAATCAGAACGTGTTTTTTTTATTATTACGATCGGAATTTAATTTCTACACGTGATTAAAATATAACACTGTAAATTATTATTTAAAAACTAGGAATTAATTTATGAAGCTTAAAAATGTCGAAGCACATGAAATGTTTTTATTTTCTTTCTTTATGTGTAAAATTAGCACTTATTCAGGTTTGAATTAATTTAATTAAATTTAATCATATAATGCCTTATCGCGATCAAGTGATGGAGAAACTAGATATATTAGTCCTAGGTTAGGGCTCTGAGTTTCTTTGAATATTTCTAATGATTAGAATGAGACATATGGTTGGCACACAACAGGCATGCCCTTGATAGTAAGTAAATAAATAAATAGTTATATATAATTTATGAAAAGTGAAACATATTTCAAGCAGCGTTTTCGGTTTAATCACACGATAGGATCGGTTAAATATTTGAAACATCGGATTTGTTTCTACATTCATTGAATTCACTGTGCGGAAAAAATATTTTTATATGAAGAGAACGGCCATTCGATATGTAATATTTGTATAATTAAAATAATGCTTGTCAATTTTTAACGGATGCGTGCATTTACTATCTCTAAAGATGTATTTTAATGCGGTAAAATCCGCATCCTCCTTACTATTTACTTACTATTTACTTGGTTGATTAACTTAATCACTGAGGGTTGATAAATAACCCCTTTCCACATTAATTTTCGTATTCTGTATACGTATTTCGACAACTAAGTTGTCATCATCAGCAGGTAATTTAATAGTGTCGTACCTGGAAAATTACGGCAAAATACCCGTACGAAACAAATTCCGCACACGATCTGCACTGTTGAAAGCCAAAACGCACACTATATATTCGTTTCACAAAATTTTTAAAACATCTCAGTTTAAGACTAGAATACAATCTTTTAAAAATTATGTGCATTTATCGTTTGTGACTATAGGTATGTTTTAGTTCATCCATTGCAAAGTATATTTCACTTAGCATTGAAGACATAGATACCTTCCCTGAAAAAAGAAAATTGGATGTATAGTACTTGTCTTTAAGGTACGGGACTTTGGTGATGTAGTTTATTATAGGTCTGTTGCCATACTAGATACGTTTGCAAAAATATTTGAACGGTGCCAAAACACATCCAACTATTGCAAGCGATGTTTCTCTCCATCATCCCGGATTTATGCTGTACTCAGTTTATTTCCAATGTTTTGGATAGTGGAGGTGAGGTGTATGCTATCTATACTGATTTCTCGAAAGCATTTGAATGTATATTTCTTATTAATTGAGATGTTTCGGACTTAGTGAAACTTTTTACTTCATATTTGGTTTCTGGATATTTTTTAATAGATATGTTTCTAGTAATTATAGTGCAACATCTAGGGTTCTTCAAGGATCTAATTTGTGGCTTCTAGTATTCAAAATTTTTATCAATAATTTACTTGACATAATCAGTTTTGAATAAGTGCTTTTCGCAGATCATCCTTACAAGTGCCGGGCCTCATAATGAATGCATGACTTTAACAAAATGATATCAACAATTTACATAATTGGTGTATAACAAACAATGTCTCTCTGAATATATAGATAAATGTAAAATTATATTTCTTAATCGTCATTCTAATCCCTTACATGCTGACTACACATTGAATAATAATTTTCTATTCCGTTGTGAAACTATCAGAGGCCTGAATATTATATTTGATTATGATTTTTGTTTTAATGGACATATAAGCTTTATAACATAAGTGTTTTGAAATGCTTGTATTTGTACTTTACTTTAGTACGATCGCAGCTAGAATATACCTCCTTAATCTGGTCTCTTGATTACCTTATTCTAAAACGTCGGATTGAGATTGTTCAGAGAAGGTTCATTAAGTTCCTATAGTATAAAGTTGATTAAATATGTATATCGGCCTCGCAATTTCGATCATACTTTAGTGCTATCTAAATTCGAACTGACATCTCTTCAATTCGGGAGAATAGATTTTGGTACCATCTACCATTATAAAATCCTTCTTAGTGTTGTAAATTGTTCGGATTTATTTCAATCTTTCAACTTTAGAATCCCTAATTTGGTATCGCGTCGATAATATACATTTTAATTCTCATTTGATATAACAAATATGTTACTGTAGGTCACCTATATATATACAATGACTAGTAATTTTAATAAAATATCAAAACTGATTGATATTAATGTGCATACGCTTCGTGAGTTTGAAAATTTAATAGCAGGTAATTTCAATTTATCCGTTTGGATTTAGTTTAATTCGATTAAATTTAATGTACCTGGGATTTATGTAGTGTGTCTAGATTTTATTTTAGTTTATGTTATTAAGCGTTTATGTTGTATTATTATTGTACATTTTTCGTATCGCTCCATAAATGGAATTTAGATTCTGTTGGGCAAATAAAGTATTTCGTTTAATTTAATTTGAAATTTATTATCTTCATGCAACCATGATGATGATCTTGAATTTCGTTCTTATATGCAGAAAGCGACGTTCAACGCCTAATGACAAAATACTTGCATAATTAAAATAATGTTTGTTAGTATATTAATAATTATATATAAACATATAATTAAGTTCTTTTACGATGGGAATTAATGAGAAATTAATTAATTGATTTCCAGCGCAGAAATTTTAAATTGATTTCTGTGAATTCAAATAACGATGGAATAACAGAAAGTAATAGTTTTCAATGTTTGTTAGTACTTAACATGTCAATAGACTCACTATAAAAAAATTTGCTTTAATCTGGTAAAATTTGTATGTTTTGTTATTTAGATTTTACCAAATTAAAACAAATTTTTGGTGGTAGTAGTTCTGAAGATCTAACAAAGATTGTCATAATAAATTAAGAATTTAATCAATGAAATTCGAACGGTTATTCTGTGAATATAAGATTATTTCTCCATACCTGATACTAAAAATATTTTGCCGATCTTATCCATTTTGTGCATCTGCATACTAAAACGCCTAAAAGAATAAGTATTCATTTTACATTTATAATCTGCTAAACTCCTTCTACATCTTCGAAACACGCCGCTGACTGAATGCATGTAGAGTCAATTTTAGTCTTCAACCACTTCGAATCTTTAAAAATGAACCCTGCGTCTACCATTTGTAAACCGTTCAGACGTAATTGGAAACGGTCCCCTTAAACTTTCACAAACGTCAGTGTAGTACGTTTTTCTTACTATTATTTCAGGTAACAAAATTATATATAATTCAATAGCCGTAATGTTATCTTATTTGCTACTTAAATAGTCTTAACAAATTAATATTAGCGTTGTATTTCCTATCTTATTTTTATCATTAATTAAGATTTTTAAAATCTTTGCTTGTTGAATCCCTATTTTTTGAGCTATATTGTTACCGAATTTTGATTCAGTATTTAAATATTATCTTTATATTTCTTTAATGATAATTAAATTTTAAAAGTATAAACAAAGTTACAAGGACTTGGGTTATGTAAACATTTATTATAATTCAGCAGAATGCACCAGCTAGTAAACTGAAATAAACATGTTTCCAAATAAACACAACGATACTACACTCTATACAAATAATAATACTCAAGGCAATGCGGATTACGGAGAAGGAAGCACATATATAAGCACCCTTTCAATTTGAATGTTAGAAAAATCTCGCAAAATATACTTTCAATTATAATCAGGATCATTTTAGGATGATATTCGTTGCAGTATAAAACATGAAATTAAGAATGATTAAAGACAATAAATGTCTAAATATGATTTATCTATATGCAAGTAATAAAGAAAACACAACAAAATCAACAGTATAATTCACAAATATAATTTTTGCCACTAACTCTTTTTTAACTTTGTTCTCCTTGATTAATTAAAATCTGTAGTCTATTTATATAAACACAGATTATATTACACACCCTACACACAAAGAGTTTATCCTATTCTCCGCAAACTTTTTTCTCCACAGACAGATAATCGTTTTATTACATGTACATAGCTCACAAGTACACACACTTCGTTCATGTATTTGTAATTGTGAATCAGCGCACGTATACATAATCGATGTCATAACTATACATAAAAGAATTATAAAATGCAATTAAAGGATTACATTAAATAAAATAAACGGTCATTACACTTTTTTGAAATTAAACTACAATATAGATGTAGGAAAACCTGTAATATGTATAAAGAAAACGAATATCAATTCATTCCGATACGCAATGCACTTTGTATAATTAGTATTTTTCTGGGAATTTAATGATATACTGTGAGAATATATGTAAATATAGTTGACCAAAATTATATAAATATTA
>JAVIWB010003770.1:0-108863 GCA_031893035.1 Dermolepida albohirtum
GTGGCGCACAGCTGGCGAAACCCGTCCGAAACGTCCGAAAACGCAGCAGTCAGCTGGCAAAGTCCTGGCGTCATTTTTTTGGGATACACATGGCGTGATTTTCATTGACTACCTCGAAAAAGGTAAATCGATCAACAGTGATTATTATATTGACTTACTGGTGCTTTTGAAGGAGGAAATCGAAAAAAAACGACCGCACATGCAGAGAAAAATCCTTTTTACCAAGACAATGCACCCTGCCACAAGTCGATGAAAACAATGGCAAAATTGAACGAATTGGGTTTTGATCTGCTTCCCCACCCCCCATATTCGCCAGATTTAGCCCCCAGTGACTACTGGCTCTTTGCTGATCTTAAAAAAATGCTCCAGGGAAAAAGATTTGGCTCAAATGAGGAGGTCATCGCTGAAACTGAAGCTTATTTTGAAGCGAAAGAAAAATTTTTTTTATAAACATGGTATTGAAAAATTGGAAAAGCGTTGGAACCATTGTATCACCCTAAAAGGTGATTATGTTGATGAATAAAAAAAAATTTTGCAAAAAAAATGTTGTTTTCATTGTTAGTCTCGGGACTTATTGATCCATGTGTTATGTACATTATGTTTTAGAAAATTTTTGTAAGAAATAAATTATTTATAGAGTATTAAGTAGATGGAATGTACGTATTTTCTATAATTACATGTTTGTTATAGTGGTTGTAATTTTCTGAATGTGTATTACTTATACGTGCAATTAAGGCTTATCAACTCGACGTTCTTAATTATTTTTGGAGATTATGTTTATACTTTACAATGAGATATTACTGATTTTAGAAAATATTGAAAATTTATATTTTAAAGTGTTTTACTGTACTTAATCCTAACTATATATTTATTTTAAACTTATCATTTTGCATAGTTTAATTTATATGCTTATTTTTATGCTTTTAAAAGCATGAAAATAATTTTAAAGTTTGAAATTAAATTTATGATCATTAAGGGTAATACTCATAATATTTTACAAAAATTGCCTCTGCGTGATATTTACCATTTGATGTGAGTACGGTTTTATTTGTTAGCAGATCAGAGCACTTATATATGACGCAACTGATCTGATTTGAACTGATCCAAGTGTGTATGTATCTACATATATAAAATACTAATAGTAAATATTAAAAGCAAGTTTCAAATAATTTATAAGTAGTATAGTATTAGTGTACTGTATTGTGAAATGAACTTGAGGATGTAAAGTAAAGTGTGAAATTGTGAAAGTGGTTAAATAACACCAAGTTTATAAAAGATATTTAGGAAATAGTATCTTAATACGTTCTAGTAGTAATTGTGTATTTGTTGGTAGAGATGCAGATACTAGCACTATGATTGTTTATTGTTTAGAACAGAAAGAAATAAAGAAAGAAAGATTATTATATGCAATATTTCGCCATACAAGGCAATGCCTATTGGTAGAGAAAGATTCCAGCTAATATTGAGGATGAAAAAGGTATTCTGTTATTTGTAAGGAATTCTGTCGTACTTTTTTTGTAAATTTGAGATTAATTTAAAACCCGCCCTACCACTCTATGCTTATTTTGAAATCCGGATTGATATTTCGAAACAATTTTCTTCTCTTCTAGAATTCTTGTGATCGTTTCCAAAACATTTAAGAAAATCCGTAGTAGACTTACTAATTTATTGAATAAGGGGAAGGTTGAGTGTAGCAATAACTATTTAAGGTATTAGTTTATTGCATTTTTTGAAGAGTTTTTGTAGTACTTTTACAGTAGCGTGATCGAAATTAGAATTTCGCCATTTCACAATTGTTACCCTAATTTCCATTGCGCAGATTTAAGAGAAAATATGAAGGACATAAAATAATTAGCTAAAGAATTTTGGAAATATACAATGTAACGATATCATTAGCAAAAGAAATTAATATGAATATAAATCTAGTGAAATCAAAAATAATGATAACAGAAAAATGGCATTAAATCAAATTGACGAAGAAGGAGTGGACCAAGTAAGAAAGTTTAGGTATGTGGGAACCATAGTAATTGAAATCTAGAAGTTTAGATAAAAAATACTGCCCATATAATTAACACTTTAAAAACACAATTCATCAGCAAGAAATCAATCAAGTAGAAGTCGTTAAAATAATCTAATACACACATTTAACATTAAAATGTGGACTGTAACAAAGAAACAGAAATATGTAAAGTACGGAGAGAAGAAAGAAAAAAATTGAAGAAAAATTAATTGATAAATGAACCATATTCGGAAAATGGGACATGATAGAATAGTGAGAGCGAAAGAAATCAGAAAAGTAAAAAAGATAAGATCACGGAAGACTTACAGGAAAATGTGAGGAAAGTGGTAATTAAGTAAAATAGGTCATCTCGAGGTTATGTATATAAGTAATAATAAGTAAGTAAGGAAGATTTTGCCATAACATAATTAATTTTCATAAAGGAATGAATAAACCAAAAGCAAATATAAAATTTTATATTGAAGCTCATTTTATAAACGATATAACTTTATCTAATTACCAAAATTACATATAACTACAAGATCTACATAAATATCTAAAAGTTATTACAATTATCAACAATAAATAAAATCGATAACCATCACAGCCTGTATTATAATAATGATGGCATAATACAGTATATGATAAAATTACCAATAGAGAAGAACAAGTTATAAAATTTTAAAGTGATTAACATGAGCAAAATTCTACTATCTATATTTGAGTTTAATGTAACAGTGTAAAAATTATTCTATATAAAAACAATCAAAAGTATTAATTTGTTATGTTAAATATGTATTTTAAAATTTCACATATTGAAAGATATTTTATAAGATATTTAGCTTAATTTAAGTAGCGCATATTCAAATTCAATACGAAAAAAGTGTCTACCATGCTTCTATTAATACTTGGAAATTATATTAGACGTACATATCTAACTACGATTTTTGTTTCTAGGTTCATATGTAAATATTAGTCTCTATTCAGAGAGGCAAATTAGAAATAAGAAATGAAAGCAAATAAAAAAGAAATAATTTTGGTAAAATGTACGGAATTATTACTTATCATCACTTGTATGTGTAATATACGTTCTCAAAGTTATCGTTCTTATTCATAGTTTTACTTTATAGAATTAAAGATAATTATTTAGGGAAATCTATTTGAAAATATTTCTGTATACACTCGAGTTATTTTCAAATGTATGCCTGCTTAAATATCTTGTAAATCTAAGCTTTTTAGTAATACTAAATTTATAATCATTAGAAAGACATTTCACGTGCAAGAAAACCAAAGATTCTTAAAAATTTAATTCAAAAATATATATGAAAAATATTTTTAAAATCAATCTAATATTAAATTTTCTTTTTAATTTACGATTTAATATTTTTAAATACTCTTATTTTAAAAGAACAGGTCGTAATGCGGAAAGATTAGGCATATTCGACATCAAGAAAAATAATGTTCGATAATGATATTAATGCACGATAAAGTTTTTTCAAACCGATTAGGAAAAGATTGAAACTAACTAAATTTATTTAGCAAAATATCACTTCACCTATAAGCATCAATAATTAACGGAGAAATAGAGTAGCTTCATTTTATTCTTGTTATGGGAAATAGTTGTTCCAAAAAATGACCATGACATGTTAATTGCATTTCGACTCAATTATTTGTTAGTTGAAAATTCTTTAAATCTTGTGTTGATGAATAATTTCCATTATAAACTTCAGCCAATTAGTGTCCCGACAACAACCACTTAATGTTCAATATAAAACTTTTTTAAAAAATTGAAGAATTACACTGAGATTGGAAACTTTAGAGTTTATTTTAATTAAATATCTAAATAACAGGAACGTTTTAGTAATGTGGAGAATACATTGCAAAGGCATGTAATTGAGCGAGAAATTCTGGAGACAAAATATATTACAGGCACCCTTAAAATTGTATCTGTTAGTTTAAACTAAAATCATCCAACAGTAGTACTGTACTGGTCTTAAGTGCGTATAGGTTAGATGCTTAGATTAGGTGGTTTTACTACACTATGCGCTAACTATAAAATGATTTTCCTTTGTTAAGTTTGTTGATCCACGATGACGTTTATATGTTAGAATGCCTCCACGAAAGTATTTTGTTTTTCATATAAATGAAGGATTTAATTAAATTTAAATAAATTTTAAGAAGTCGAGTTTTGCTATTTGTCAATAATTCATTGAATACTTCGATTAATGGCGTTTATATTTGGAATTTTATTAAGAAGTTAAAATTTCACTAGAAGTCCAACCATAAAGTATCGATTAAAACTATCTCCCATTTAATCGTTAGAATAGATTTACTGAACAGTGGAAACTTTCTTATATTAGGATGACGATTCTATAACTATGGATAACGACGTAACTATTGCGATTTTGGGTACGTTGCGAAAGAATTTGGATAATATTATAAGCGTTTTATCATCTTCTCAGCACAGGTGGATGATAGATAACGAATGGTATTCTTTTTAACTCGTTTTACTGTGCACGATTTAAATCCTATATTCTAGATCAAGATAATGGAGGCCAAATAAATGCAGTCTTAAGATTTTATAAATCGAATTACAATGTCTTGCTTTGCTTAATAAATTTAGATAGTTCGGACTTAGTAATGCTTTGATGAATTCTTTGCATAATACTTGTCTTCTTAATCACTAAGGTTGATATATAACCCTTTTCCACATTAACTTTTGTAAATTCTGTATACACATTTCGACGAGGGAGACATGTATTAGAAAATAACCACCGTGTTAATATGGATTGTTTACATTTGATAAAAAACGCGTATAATTATCGAGAATTAGACATGTATGAAAGCATGCACATCTTAAAGAATTTAAGCCATGTGGTGAATAACAATGAGACCGGACCTTTGCAATCGACCCTTTTCTGTCTGCTTAATGTCAGAGGAGGAACACTATAATAAATCACATGCAGGCACAGTGTACATCTTGGTTCTGAGCGGTGTAGATTGCGTACGGAGTTTGTTTTTCGTACAGGTGTTTTTTCGACGTGTTTTACCAGGTGCGACACTTTGAAATTGTCTGCTGATAATGGCAACTTAGTTGTCGAAATGCGTATACAGAATTTACAAAAGTTAATGTGGAAAGGGGTTATATATCAACCTTAGTGATTAAGTTAATCAACCACAGGTTCCATCAAATTCAACTTGTCTTCTTGTGTACAGATTATAATTTATCAGATCAAGGGCTTTAATTTCGCGGCACACCATCCGCAACAACAGCACAGTTGCTAAAATAATGTTTTTAAAATTTATGTAACCATTCAATTACATATCTACTATAATAATGGTAGTCTCAAGTACCAGTATCAACAATGACATCTTCCAACATTCAGGAAGAACGTGCTCTATAGAACAGTAATATATTATACGAGTGATAAACTTGTTTGGTTAAAGATAATATAACTTACTCACCTACTGCTGCAGAACAAATATCCGTTAGAGCTTTAAGAACTTATCAGTTAACGTCAGCAAGATAATAAGGATATTAACTCAGATAGTCAATCTGATAGTAGATTTAGTGTTAATTATAACAACAAAGGTATGACAAAATAGAAGAAGATTGGTATTACATTGTATTATTGTTAGAATAAGAGAAAACTTCATTCGGAACATTATCAGAAAACTATACTTGTAGGAGAGTGATTTTGCTTGCAGATTGATAATTGATAAAAAAATTTGTCTGAGTTATTATTCTAACTTTTGGGAACTGTGATTCTAAAAATAACTTGTAAACATTATTCCAAGTATAGTCTTGCAATAAAAATTATCTAGAAGATAATTTATAACAAGTCAAAATAAAAAGTATAATTTGAGAAATATTCTTTCAGTGTTTCTTGTCTGTTTGACAAAGTCCTTCTATTAGAATTTAAATGGATTAAATTACCAACAAACTTTTTAAATTACAATCCAGTATTAAATAAAAACATGAAATTGAATACTCGTCTAATATAACGAAATCAAGTTATTAATTGTTTATAGTATATTAATGTTCACAAATTAAAACCTACAATGTTAGTAAACAGTAGCTATCTTCTTTCAAAAATCGAATTTGCTTAAGCGCCACATCAGTTACAAAAATTAATAAAAATTAGGGAACTAATGATAATTGGTATTTTCTGTTGGGCCATTGTTGATTACAATCGCAGAAATTAAGTAAAAAATTCTGTGATTGTAATCGGCGATGGCGCAGCAGAAAATATTAATTTTCATTAATTTCTCATTGTAAAGTCCTTAATTATATATTTATATATAATTATTGGCATTAAAGAAACTATTTTAAATTGTATTTACGTTTTAACTCGCAGTAATATTCTTCTTTTCATTTAATTAATTATTGTGTTGCCTATTCCGTAATTACATTTTTAATTGTATGAGATTTTTAATATCACGCTCTCACACATGTATCTGTGTAAGTATCTATGCAGATATAATAATTATTTAACTTTTAAATATACCGCATGTAACAGTGGTTAAACGATTATTGGTCGAATATTTATTTTGTTATTGAACGAATTTTATATATATATTTTGCAAGAAATACTGCTTTTCATACTTTGAAATAAATGTATAGTACCTAATTTACGTTATTCGTGGTATATACAAAATTGTTAATATATTTGTATAGACTGATTTATTTATTTATTGTAGATATTGTACGAATATATGGACATTTGTTAATATAACTAAAAGCAGTACAATTGCATTTATTTTTTAACATTTTTATTATGTAAGAACTATAACATTTTTTTTAACTATATGAGCGTTTAATGCTTGAAAAGTTGATTTCTCAATTAATATTTTTATTCTACAACCTGTTATATTTTACGAGACTACTTTGCTACATTTCTTTTATTAATAAAACACATTGGTACTTTGTGTGAACTTTACAGTTACACATCGCGGAAATAAATGCATCGTCACTAAAGTGAAGCTTTCTTACAAATTATTAAATAAAATTGTAGAGAGTGTGTTACGAAGGAAGAAATCTGTCAAAACACAATTTGAAAATACAGATTGAGTAAAAATAATAAATAATAAAAATAATATATTTGTGTTAATACTCCTCTGTGTAATGTTTGCTCTAAATTATTATGTTTGCAAGTTTAAAAATGTCATTTGATGGATATTAACGTAATTTAAATCTTTTTGAAATATTAAAATTGATTTTCCTAATACTAAACATAACCACAATAAATAACAATGTAATTGTTAATTTACTAAATTTGCTAAATTGGGCATGTTATAATAAATTTTTATATCGTTCTACTTATTAATTGCATTTTCTAAAATTAGTGACGTATCTAATATTTTAAGGATGAAAATTACGTATTTCATAAACAATTTCTTGAATAAACATGAAATAAATGTCCTATTTATAATTCACTAATCTTGTACATTTATTGAAACTACTAATGCCACTAATTAACTTAAGCGATATGTTATTATCATTACTAAAGCAGAGTAACAATGATTCAATTGAATTTTTGTTTATGAAGTGTCATACACATTCGTAACCATTAAATAAAATTGAAAAAGGCATCTGATAGTTATTTTTACGTGGAAATACTAATCTCAAAAATTCATAGCGAACTTGGTTTTCAGGATATAACTTCAAAATTACCTCTTTCTAAATTTTATAGCTGTGAATTCATTAAAACGCTTATTTTTTGTGATTTTATAGACATAAGGTTGGGCTTGGTTGTCTTTTTAAATTTTTATTATAGCGAAAATAATTGAATTGCTATTACTAAATAATTGAAGAAATAATGGGCATGTACATAGGTTAGAGTGATAATAGAAAATGGGCACCTATATATATATATATATATATATATATATATATATATATATATATATATATAGGTATATATCATAAAATGTTTTTTTAATTATTGGTTTAATTAGGGCGTTATTCTTCCTTTCGCCGGTATTTTTATGTTGCCGTGATGTCTGTTTCAGTAATATGTACCTTTAGAAGAATAAGGTGTCTATGACATCCCATGTTGTGACTAACTAAACATTTGTAGAACAAACAAATAGAAAAATGAGTATAGGGCGTGAAGAAAATAGGAACGCAGTAGTTAAATGAGAGATTATCCCTGGCCCAATACGTAGTATCGTTGGGACATAATACTAAATCGACGGTAAAAAAACTATAGCCTACAGCACAAGTCTGAAGTACAGAAACATGAGACTGAAATAGAGAAGTAACAGGATTGCATGAATAATCGAAATGACATACAACGATTTCCATCAGCGTTCAAACCAATGTTATATAGGAACCGTATTTCTGAAAGAGAAACAGTTAAGTCTTCTTTCTTCTCCTTTTTCTTTGGTTGGATTTGTGGAGAGGAATTATGGAGAAATAGAACAATTAGTTCTATTGCATTGAAAGAATGAGAAGTGGATTTGTGATTATGTATTATGACGGAGAAGTATCTGTGAGAAATGACTGATAATAGCGTACGACAATCAAAGGACAAATACACTGGCCGAAGACAAAAGGACTGAATGATGACTAGAACAGATAGGTTGACTGACGCATCAATCGTGTAATGCGGAACATACATACATATATATCTTCCTTCTCTTCTACCTATCTTACTATTTCACCTGCTACTGGGTTTGATCTTTCTACTGTCATTCATATGCACCTATCTTCGAAGTAACAGTGGTAAACGATTTTCATCAAATAATGATGTGATACGTGCGGTAAATCAGTGGTTTGTAGAGGTAGAACAATTTTTTCGGGAACCATTAGAAATGCTACAATATCGATGGAAGTAGTGTGTTAACCTTAATGGAGACTATGTAGAAAAATAAAATTAAAATATTTGCAAATTTTTTATTGTGAGTGGGTCAGGGGTGGAGCAAAGGGATCCACCCTCGAGTTTATCGCCACAATAAAAAACAGTGAACTTTATTGAGCAAACGTTATTTGTTATTATGTATATTTATTATGATAGAATATATACTTCTGATGTCTTTCACGAGGTTTTCCAATACTTCCGACAGTGTTTTTACTAATATTTGGGTGTACCAAAATGAGTGACTAAGTTATAGCTACATTTTGGAAAATTTCGATTTCACCAATTTGTAGACCCATGTTATTTGTTATTGTTCACTGTTAAATTTATTCAATTTTACTTAGACGTATATAGACCCAGATGATTTAGGATAAACGTTAGTTATGTTTCTTCAATTTGAACATTATTGTCTTTATTTTGATAGTTTATTTGTGCAGCGGAACACAGAATACGAATAGAACATAGGTTTTTTAATTGTAGATGATTTTAAGCTAAACGTTACTGATATTGCTTCAATTTGAACATTATTGTCTTTATCTTGATAGCTTATTTGTGCAGCGGAACACAGAATGCGATAGAACAAAGATTTTTTAGTTGCAATCCTGCTTTGATCAATTTCTTTACATTTATATATATATTTATTTCCTATATCCCTGATGTAAATATTGACTGCAAGGCGTTTGGTTACCACAAATGAAGAATTGTAATATTTTTAGAACAAAGATTGCATTTTCAAAGGAAAATCAATAAATCGGTCTACTGCATTAACAGAGAATGTTGCCGATGACATCTAAGTACATATTAGACTAAGTTCAAAAGTATTTTCATAAAACTTATCTATACAAAGAGGTAATTTAAACAAAGCTATCTCTCACAGCCAACCAAGTACATACATTTGATTATTTACTGAGTTATTTGTGATGAATTTAATCACTATATAATATATAACCCCTTTCCACATTAACTTTTGTAATTCTGTATACGCATTTCGACAACTAAGTTGTCATCATAAGCAGACAATTGCAAAGTGTCGCACCTGGTAAAACACGGCGAAAAACACCTGTACGAAAAATAAACTCCGTACGCGATCTACACCGCTAAGAACCAAGATGTACACTGTGCCTGCATGTGACTTATTATAGTGTTCCTCCTCTGACATTAAGCAGACAGAAAAGGGTCGATTGTAAAGGACCGGTGTCATTGTTATTCACCACATGGCTTAAATTCTTTAAGATGTGCATGCTTTCATACGTGTCTAATTCTCGATAATTATACACGTTCTTTATCAAATGTAAACAATCCATATTAACACTGTGGTTATTTTCTAATACATGTCTCGCTGTACCCGATTTTTCGGGTCGGTTGAATTTTATGTGCGAAAGGTGTTCTTTATACCGGGTTTCGATCGATCTTTTAGTTTGGCCGATGTATTGTTTATTGCACTCTAAATATTCAATTCGGTAGATTCCCGATTTTTTATTTTCTTCGATTTTGTCTTTTGCATTTCCTAAAAGTATTTTAATTGAATTATTGGAGCGAAAACAAACTTGAAACCCGCGCTCTTTAAAAATACTATTTAGATTTTTTGTCATACGATAATAAAGTAAACAAACACACTGCTTATCCCGATTGCTCTGTGGTGATAGACATGTGGTGTCACGGATTGTTTTTCTTATGTTGGCCTTTCTAATTAATCCATTGACTATTTCCGAATCAAAACCATTGTATCTCGCGATATTCATAATGACGTTCAATTCTCTTTCATAGCTTACATTTGTTAGTGGGAAATTGATCAAACGATTAATAAGAAAGTTGAATGAAGCCATCTTTTCTTGCATGCTATGATTCGAATCCCCCGTGATGAATCTATTAACATTGGTTTCTTTTCGGAAAATATCAATTTCTATTTTGAGATCATTCCTAATAACTAAGGTCCAAAAAAGGCAACTTGTCATTGTTTTCTTTTTCTACTGTAAATTTAATTGTCGGAAATTTTGAATTTAACTGTTTAACGAAATCATCCAAGTTGCATTTATGTGTATTGAAAATCGCGAAAATATCATCGACATACCTGACCCAAATTCTTGGAAAATATTTAGCTTTATTTTTTAATTCAATTTCAAAGTTACTCATAAATAGGTCCGCTATGAATGGAGAAAGACAATTGCCCATTGCAGTTCCCTGTTTTTGTTCATAGAACCTCCCTTCGAATTGAAAACAATTTTGGGACATGCAAAGGTTTGTTAATCTCACGTATTCCTTTATTTTCTCTGGTTCGATCTTATTTTTGTGAAGAAGTTCTTCTAAATATTTTAGTTTCTGGAATCGGCACCGAAGGAAACAATGACGTTACGTCGAATGATACTAAAATTTCCCCTTTTTCTAATTTACAATCTTTAATCCTTTGAATAAATTCTAATGAGTTAGTGACTGAGAGACTTTCAAGTTTAGGTAAACAATATAGTCTAGGGATCAACGGATTACTTACACTTAACCTATAATTCAAATTCGGGGTTATTAACTTTGCACAACTTTTTATCGCGTTTTTTGTGTCCCTAATCATTTTTGGTAATGGAGTTTTCGTACATTCAACATAGGGCCCTTCTGAGATTAAGTTTTTCAGTCTTAGAAAATAGTCACTTTTGTTCAAAATTACTAACTTATTCCCTTTGTCTGCTTTTAAATAAAAGCAGTCTTTCGATCTGAGACTCTTAATTAAGTTCCATTCGTGGTGCACTACTTTTTGTTTTTGTTCTTGTAAGTTCTGTTCGATTTGAGTCTTACAAGCTTTTCTAATAAAATTTTTTGAAGTTGGATCTAAATATTTAATAGCCGTTTCGATGCTTGCGGTCACCTCCTCGGTAGGGGTTTCGCAGTAAGACAATAATTCAATTAAAACGCTTTTAGGAAATGCAAAAGACAAAATCGAAGAAAATAAAAAATCGGGAATCTACCGAATTGAATGTTTAGAGTGCAGTAAAAAATACATCGGCCAAACTAAAAGATCGATCGAAACCCGGTATAAAGAACACCTTTCGCACATAAAATTCAACCGACCAGAAAAATCGGGTATAGCGAGACATGTATTAGAAAATAACCACCGTGTTAATATGGATTGTTTACATTTGATAAAGAACGTGTATAATTATCGAGAATTGGACACGTATGAGAGCATGCACATCTTAAAGAATTTAAGCCATGTGGTGAATAACAATGGCACCGGTCCTTTACAATCGATCCTTTTCTATCTGCTTAATGTCAGAGGAGGAACACTATAATAAATCACATGCAGGCACTTATCGGTCGTGTCCTAGGTTAAGTAAAATAATTTTAAAAATCTTGTGAAACAAACACACAGTGTACATCTTGGTTCTTAGCGGTGTAGATCGAGTACGGAGTTTGTTTTTTGTACAGGTGTTTTTCGCTGTGTTTTACCAGGTGCGATACTTTGAAATTGTCTGCTGATGATGACAACTTAGTTGTCGAAATGCGTATACAGAATTACAAAAGTTAATGTGGAAAGGGGTTATATATCAACCTTAGTGATTAAGTTAATCAACCACAGGCTCCATCAAATTCAACTTGTGATGAATTGTTGAAGCGTTTTTACAGGGAAACATTATGTTAACTCAAAATTTTTATTTTACTGAATCCGTGTACTGAGAAGAAAATGAAATTGTAAATTTAACTAATGGAGGTTCGATGGTATAAAGCCTTTATGACTTTATTGAAACTAAATTGTATCTAACAAATATTGGTATGCACCTAGCAATGTCACAATGGGATGATCTTAGATTTTACTATGTACCAGTTATTGAAGAAAGATATTGTACTTATTTTACAAAAATTCATTGTATAATTACATGACGATGAATAAACACTATTGTTATTGTAAAGCAAGATTTGCGACTGTCCTGATCATTAGATTTAAAGCTTCCAGTCTATTATTTATTGGTCAAAAAAGAGAGTGTTCATAAAAATCGATTTTATAATCTTTATGATTTTAATCACGAGACTCAAAAAATTACGGAAGAAGAACTGTTTCTGAGAATACAAAATAACGAACTAATTCATGTTTGTAACAGAATTATGGATATTTTCAATATTTATAGATTATATAATAGTAAAAGTTTGTTTTTTAAACTAAATATAATTTTTAAAGATATTTATATCATAAAAAAATGTTATGTTTGGAATGAGTGATATGCGCTAATATTCAATACACTTTAGTACTACAAAGTAATTTAAAACGCCACTGGTAGTGATTGCAATATACCAACTTATTAGAAAAGTAGACCAAAAGTACACCCTTAATCATTATAGTACTCTCCATACTACTGAGTACAGCGATAAAGAACTCGATAACGAAAAATAGACAAAAAAGCAAATATGGGAATGGAGCAGAAGGAAAGAACAAATATAAGAACTCAAAAGAGTATTAAACGGTACAATCGAGTATTCGTTTGGTTCTTAATTATCCAATTAATATAAAATGAATTTGATGAAGAATATAAATATAAAATCGATGAGAAAACTAAAGCAGAAATAAGTGGATCGAAAACTGTAAGAAAGAGTATCTGGAGGAAGATTAAAAAAAGACCGAAAGCAACAATCAAATCCTGCTAGAGCAAAAAGAAACACAAATAAAACACTATGTTGATGTTTAAGATTCCCTTATAATTAGTCATTATATATTTATAATTCAACTTTATTTATGGCTCATATTAGGTAATCTTCGCATAATTATTATTTGTCTGTAATGAATTTCAGCTTCCTAATCTCACAATACCGTCTATAAGATTGGCGATGCTCATTGGTGGGCCTAATAGTACTAATTTATTTCAACTTCTCTGTTTACCAAACCGACTCAGGTTATTTCTTAAATAACAGTTTTTCTAAATCTTTGATTTCTTCTTTGCTTTCTTTTAATTTCATATTCAAATTTTTTAAATTCTTTTCTTAATGCTTTGATTTTCTTTTTGCTTCTCATTTTATTCATTTTTATCTCAACACTCCCGATTAATTACATTGTTTTCTCTTAATTTTTCCATTCATCCATTGTCTTCTTTTTTTCTTAAAATGTGGTGCTTTTAAAGAAGATAGTTTTAATAACAGAGAGTTAGTAAGAAAAATTCTGAATATCCAGTTATTACTAACTGATTTTAAGAACCGCTTCAGAGTGTTGGTTATTTTCACGCGCAAATTATATACAAAGGAGAAAATTCCAAAGAAAATCACCTTCAATAGAAAGTTAAGTTACTGCTAAAATAGTTTGGACAAAACAACGTGACTTCGATAGATTAATGGACTAATGTTTTTTTCTAGAAAAAAGAAGTTTAGCATTGTTAGCTAAACGATTTATGGAAGAAGATTCGTGGTGGTGTTGGCCACAATTACCCTTGAATATAAAATTAAACAGCACAGTAGTGAAAAAAATAGTATATCAATAGGACAATATACGTATGTAAGTACCTATCTCTACCACACACTCAATTAAATTATGTATAGTTTCTTATTACAATATTTTTATTTTGGAGAGATCTGTTCAGTGTGTTAAGTTAATCCTAATGTTGGACATACCATCTTGGACAATTAACAGTTATATTGTTCTTTTTGACTATATTTCAGAGTATATCTGTGTTTATTTCGTATGTAGAATTACGTTCCTTTTTGTTTGATAAATACTAAATATTACTACTACTATTACTACTAAATATTATTATAATACATTACAATACATTATGAAGAAGGTAATTAATTTAATACATACTCTTGTAAACTAATAACTTCAACTTTACATATGTATGTGTCTATATGTATGTCAAATCTACATTTGAAATAGCTTATAATGTTATAATAATCATCACAAAGTGTGTCATCTATTTACTTTAGTTTCTGATGGCAGACTTGTTTTAATTTTTAATAAATGTGTTTAAGAGAATAGTTCTTTTCGAACTCATTGTTGATTTTTTATATTACTGTCAATTTACATCACGTTTCCAAATATGTACTCCTGCACATGCCCGCAAATATACCCACATGTATAATTAGCTTCAATATAATTGTGACTGGAAAGGAATGTAGCAAGCACACCGTTGTATTGTGGGCTGTTATAGCTCGTACACTGAGCGTTACGAAATTGAAAAATATTCTTTACACAGTTTTAATTCATTTATTATTTTATTGTGTTTAAGGTTCGAGTTCTTACGCCACACACAAGGCCAGATTGCACATTTACAGTGATAAAAATAAGATTTTGCAATGTCTTAAAACTAACTAAATACCCTTAGGACGCATTGTTTAATAACCGATCCACAATATTATAAATGAATGAGAGCGAGAAAACAACCCCATTGACTGACTACTCAGGCGTGCTAAACTTCTCTCTCCCACGCTTGGGAAAAACAAGTTGTGTCCGACATTTTAACGGAATAATTACGCTAGTTTTGTGTTACGTGCTAAAAAGTTGTGACAATTGGAGAATTGTAGAATACAGAGGCAAGTATGTATTTACAATTTGAATTACTAATTTGTAAAAAGTTTAAATTAATTGGTTTATAAAATAAGTTTCGTTAAGAACTAACTTAAAATATCTCATAATGTACTGCCATTCAATAAATGTTTAAAGAAAGTTCCGGATGGTACCATTACATTTCATGATTTGTCAAACACAACAAACCATGATGATTCTAGGGACGCTCAGGTTGCTATAGCTGTTTCTATACTAAAAGGGATTCTTTTTTCAAGTAGTCGTGATGACTCCGCTTCGCAAGAGAGAAAGTTGAATAGGAGCGAACTGGTTTTTCGAGTAAAGAGATAAACATTTTTACAATTTTTCGTTATCCAAGTGTAATGAACGATTAATACAATACGTGTTCAAATTTTCAGTAATAAACTCATGTGAAACTTTGTTAAAACAGTCAAAATGTATGATGAAGGTGTTTATAACGAAGCCATTGTTTAAATGGCGTGAATGTAAATATATGTACGAGTATTGTAGCAATAACTACGCAAATTGGCTCAGCACTGAGTTCATAATCCAAGGGATGCATCCATTTACCACAGTACACTCCAGTGTTACGAAGATAAGTCGAGGTAGGCCGAAAAAAGATTTGCACTTAATTCTGCAGTAAACAGGAAAGTGTAGCAAACCTGTTTGTCTTAAAAAACAAATCTGATAAAATCTGGCAAAAGTAGTGTGACGGAGGTATGAGACTTGTATTACATGCAACTCTTTGGAGTTACATTTAATTCAAGTCCCATCATCAAGGTTGAAAAAGATGAAAATGGATCATCTTTCATCGTGTTCTAAGACAGTAACGCTATACAGTGCTAAAGAAGTTTTAGGTCTCGTAGTTCACCTTCATCTAACAAAAGATGATTGTAAAAAGTTGCGGCAAGGAGAAAAAACCAGAAAGGCTATTATATATTTCTCAAATCACGTGGTGGCAGAGGTAAAGGGAGAACGTTACATATTGAATGTCAGAGTATATGAGAACAAAGCTGTGGTGCCGTGCAGAATCTTTTAAACCACACTATGCAAAGACTTGCATACGTGCAATTCGATGTAATTATCCAAAACATGGACGGCCCTAACAATACTCTGGAAATGACATACAAGTGGGATCAAGATGGTAGTGAGGGACGCAGGATATATGAATAAAACTTTGCTAATAATGCATTCCATGCGGACTCTAATATAATTTTGTGTACTATAGTGCTGAAATTATCTGAAAAGGGTGGAGCGAATATGAAAATATATTGGAAAGATGGCACCTCTTTATTCACCAGATACTGTCATCGAATATCTTTTAAATTAAAAAATGAAAATGACAAGCATACGAAAGAGGAATATGACGAAATTGAACAGCAAGTAAGAAATTTGCAGCCAACGAGTACTGCTCTAGCAGACAAAAAAATTTTGATTAAACGTTATGTCCATTAGCACAATGTTGGATGGCGAAATGGTTAATGTATTAACCGAATCCAAAAGTAGGCAGACGTGAAATGTGTGTAAAATTACACTTATGAACATGAACGAGTTAGAAAAGGTGAAAAAGAGTACAGATATCTTGTATGCTTACCTGCGATGTTACGGATATAAACTGCATATAGCATATTGATTAGAAATAAAACAATGACGTGCCAGAGTAAAGGAAGCCCAAGAAAAAGTACAATAAAGGAAAAATAAGATAACAGAGTTTTTAAAAACTCTGACGTAGTTTCCCACATCACAGGCTTAAATAAAGGGAGACTGAAAGAATATCTAAACTAACTAACAACTTTCAGAAGACGTCAAGAAGCGTGTCACAAAAGTTATAAACAGCTGAGAAGATACTACTCGAGAAAGACGTCAGGAATAAATACCAATATGGATATATCCAACTGGTTGCTTGTATCATCAGACTCTCCGTTTACCAGTTGTAGGTACCTAGTGTACCTAACTTTGTAAAGAAATTATCGAAGAAATAAATAGTAATGATGAAGATGACAACCAAGAAAGTGAAGATAGTAGTGACAATGATGATGAACAGATAGGGGATATGATATAACTGATATAATTACCTTTGTATTACTCTGTGTATGTGGAGGGGGGCTTAGATTCGTAATTGAGTAAAAAATGACTTTGTTTTTGTATTTCTGTGATTAGTTCAATAAATGTATTTGTTTCTATTATTTCCGTTTCTTGATCGAGAGGTAATATTTGCATTTCACATAGACTCATTTTACAAAACCATCATCGGAATTTTATCTTAAGTTAATATCTAAGGCAAAAACGCAAAAATTACTTGAATTATTTTTGGCGTCATAAAATTACAATCTGGCCTTGACGCGCCCGCCGTAGATAAAAATCTACGTCAGTGTTGTATTGTGTTGGTCCAATATATGTCAAACAATCTTGGTGAAGGTTTTAGTTACCTATTATGTACTTGTTAATTGACAATTTTCAAATGATGTATAACAATAATATATAGTACATATACGTACATTTATGGTAATAGTGATAATTTGATAATAATAATATTCGACATAGGCGAAACAAATTGAACTTTGTTTCTTTTTGGCATAGATATTATTTACTATTTGTTACGGTTACATTATTACTTTAATTACTAAAAAGAGACTGAAATTAAGAAAAATCACAATGTAACCGTAACATATTATAAATACATAAAAAAAATAGATCTAAATTTTAGATATTTTATTTACAGTTTCATGTAAAATATAAATATAATTCATATACAGAATCGTGTATAAAAATGAACGCATACAGAGAAAATTACCTTATTATTATAATATTTAATTGCATAATCAGAATAAAAAATTCCTTAAAACAAAAATTAATAATTGTTTTAGAATTACTAGAAATTTTAAAGAAAGACGTATGCATATTTCACACTTTTTCACCATTTCGGAATGATCCTATCACAGAGTCTGTGGACAGATGTTTCTTATGGATGTCATAATATTTATTTTAAGCTCCTCAACGTTGTTAGGTTTGCTTCTATATCTTTTATTCTTTACGGTATCCCATTGGAGGGTATCGCGTTTCTAATCCAGTTAAAAAAGTTTTGAAATATACTCGGAAAAATTGTTAAAACTGTGTGTTTTGAATTAAATTTTTCTATTTTCCAGCTCCTTACAGAAAACTTAAGTATCGTTCTTCATTCAAATTTTTAATTACTAATTTACCAATTCTTTTCTTAAATACTCTTTTGGTTAAAACAAATTCAAAATAAAATTAATTCAAATATTAAACTTTTAATTCTTTAAATAAATTAGCAACAAACAAATAATGTGACTTAATTGAAACTTTAAAGCTTTCAATTTCATGGAAATTTCTACTACTTCTAAAATAAATACTGATTTCTTGTTTCCAGAAATTTTAAATGATTATGCATTGAATCAAATATTCTAATAGCGAAATTTTCGTAAACTGTGTATGTGCTTCTGTCTTATACACAGTTGCGTATATGAATTTATATTTTATGTGAAACTGTAAATAAAATATCTAATTTACATTTATTTTTTTAATATATTTAGAATAGCAAATGATATCTATACAAAAAAAGGAACAAAACAATGAAGTTTAAATTAATTTATTTCTTTTATTTTAAATATTATTATTATTAAATTATCTGTATTATACGTACGTATGTATGTGTCTTATTGTTATAAAAATCATTTAGAAATCCAAAAACACAGTAATACAATGTTGACTGTAATTTTATTTTTCTTTTCCGATTTCATAGATCTAAGGTTTGATATGGTTACCTTTTTTTAGATATTTTATCACAGCGATAATCATGAATGGCTAAAACTATTTTATATCAAAATATTGCTAGGAAAATATATGAGAATTAGACATTTCTGGCTCTTTTAAAAAGCGAAGGTGCAAAGGCATTGTTGGGAAGAATATAACACTGATATTAGAGGAAGATGCATTGTTAATGTAATAATAGGCACTTCTAATCCAACCAAAATTACGGAATCATGTCTTACAGTGAAACAAATTTACTCCTTTGATGTGAATTGTATTGCTAGTACGGTTATTGAAATAAGAATAATAATAATAAGAATAAAATTTTACTAAATGATGCTGCGGACTAAATGTTGAAAACCTGAAAAATTTTAAAAAAGGCATGCCCATAAATACTTCATATATGTAAGTTGTGTGGTTCATATTTGTGGGTCCATTAGATATGAATTTAAAAATGTAGATGCATTAATAAGAAATTTTAAAAAGTTTTTAGTTCTGTCTAGAATAGGTATTATTAAGAAACAAATTTAAACTTTGCGTTTTCTAAAAATTTCGTTTTAGGTATTTTGCAATAGTTTTAACATTTTCAGACGAAAGTTTCAAAGAGCGTCACTATTACAACTCACGGTTAATATACATATTTTGAAGTGTACATAGAAAACGATCGTCTAACATCACAACTTGTTAGGGAGATACACGTCAAATATCTTCCTTAATGAGCTGCCATGTATTTTTATATTTAAAAATATATTAATGTTTAGAAAAGACCATTTTACTGAAACCACTCTAGAATAAACTATAATATTTAATGTCAAGAGCAAGCATTTAATAAAAGAACAAAACAAAGCTAAGCTTATTCACGTTATGCGAGGGGCATTCAATGTATTTTCGGTGTAGGAGTGATTTTCTAAAGATGTTGGTAATTTGACTAATTCATTAGATAATGATATTAACTGAGGGTACAAATACAATATATGGTTGAGATTATTAGATGGCTGACGCGACAATGTTGAAGAAAATTGAGTACCGCGCTCTGATTAAATTTCTTACAAAACAAGAAAAAAGTCAGAAAGTCATTCACAAAGAGATAGTGATTGTTTACAAATATTCCGTATCTTCGTTATTTACAGTTAAAATGCGATCAGGTTAATTTAAAAGGGACGGAGAAAGCATTGGAGACAATGCTTGAAGATACAGACCCTCTAAAGAAATTAAGAAATGTGCTGATACTGAGAGTACATGAATGCCTCTCATAATTCTGATAATTTGTTGCTATATAGATCCTTAACATTAATGCGTAAAAAGTTTTATGAATTTGGTCTTTGTGATGAAACATTAAAAATGTAAAAGTTTTCGGTCTACTGAATTTTTGGTTTATTGCAGATGGCTGATACTTACACGATATAGTGCTTACACATATGTATATATATATATATATATATATATATATATATATATATATATATATATATACATATGTAAATATATATATATATATATATATATATATATATATGTATATATACATCATGACTTCAAATAAATACAAGGTTAGTTGTAAAAACTTCTCGGTTGTTATTTTATTGTAATTTGCAAGTCATTTTAACGTTGATATCAAAATCTTTAGCGATATTTAGATAAAATTATGTTATATTTTATCTAAATATCATTAAAATTGAACTCCATTGTATTCGAATTACTCTGGATTACCAAGGCTTTCAATGTTATACCATTACCTAATCCCAAAAAATGTCAAAAGTGTAGGTAGGGAAGAAACTGAGATTCATATTTAATATCTATTTTCTAGCAACAAAATTAAAAATACAATTTAAATAGTACTTCGAGATCGGTATACGATCTATGGAAAATAAAACACTAGCAAGAAATGTATGTTTTATCGTAATAAATATATTTTCATTTTGAGGAAAACGTCGATCTTAAAAGTATAATCAAACAAATAAACGAAACCCAGTTATTTTATTTATTTAATATTAAAACGTGACCATAATTTGGAGCCTACCTGCTTACGATTCTACCGACTAGTTCCATATAAGAGACTGCTTTATGTTCGCTTAAACAATACAAGACCTCTAAATTTAATCGGTGCAACCAAAAAAAAAAGAACTAAATATGCATACATTATTCTTCAGGAAGGAAGCTAAAGGTTGAAGCTCATTGACATTTGGATTTTATTATATTGTTACAACAGTGTATTAATCTAGCAAAATAAGGCAGTCATTTATATTAATTATAAGTTTCAAATGTTTTACTGATGATTTTTTTAAAATTTCAAGTAATGACATTTTTAATCGGACTATGTGAGTATTCTTTCATAAAAAAATTACTGGTTTCTTCTAGACCAGCGATTTTCAACCTTTTAATATTAGCGATCCAATGTTCAACTACAATTCTTATCGCGCTCCCGCTCTCCCCCCTCATGAAATAATTTTCTATTGAGATCGTGCTGTAATTGTAATATTAGTTTCTATTTGAATGTTTTAATGCTAAGGCCACACTACGACTTTGCTTTTATTACGTTACCATGAAAGGGTAAATTTATTAATATTTGGTAACACCAATTCGCTGCATTGATAAAGTCAGAATTAATGTCTCTCTATCGCTATCTGTGTTATGTCTACCATATCTGAAATTCTCACCTTTTTCTGAGAAATTGCGATTTGTTTTCAGCATTCTGGAATGTATGTTGCGACCCCGACAAAAATACACATGAGTGTTCGAAAATAAAATCAAAAAAATATTCCCAAAAATACTTGAATTTTAGGTTTATCAACACTGAAGTAAATAAGGAAGAGAGGCCCCTGTATGTCAGAACTTGGCAGAAGACAGCATGAAATATAATAAACTTAAACGACATTTGGAAACGCTTCATAGTGAGTACAAAATTTCTTTAAATTGAAATTAAATTTATGTTAAAAGCAATAATCACTCTCTAAAAATGCTTTGTATGTGAATGAAAAAAGTTTACTTGCCTCAAGTTACATATAAAATAAACATATGTAAAAAGCTTCACATTATTGGTCAAGAACTAATTCTGCCAGCTGCGATTGAGATTGTACAAACTATGTTTGGAGGTAATTTCGTCAAACAATTGCAATTAGAGCAACATCACTTGTATATTAAATGTATTAAATGATTTTGTAAACGAGAGGCGAATATAGAGTGTGCATCGATACTGCTTGTAGAATGTCTGGAAGACTCCAAAGTTTGCAAGCGAAGATAAAATAAGAAGCATGTAAATACTTTTAACAAAAGAACTCACTAGATGATGTTATTACTTATGCGATTATAAGTAGTAGTATATTTATATTTGTAAAATTCATTAGCATAACTTCATGAGATTTTAAACAAATATTAACAATATATTTTGCTTTAAAATATTTATAAAAAATTTCTGAGAATTTCGTGATATTTAATGGATTTCGAAAAATTTGCTCTTACTTTTATATTAACAAATGTCCAATATGCTAAGATATAATTTTATTCGATTGATGACGATAATATATCGATATGAATTATGTTATTGAGACGATATAATTCGAAAAGTCGCGCTTCTATTGATTCAATAAGTCTATTCAGCAGCTCCTAAATAAGCTGAAGATTACCATATTTCAAATCGGAGAGTCTAGTCTTGTTTCTCTGATCTCTTTCTATGTATCTAACAAAACATTGTTGTCATTCATTCGAATGTGCAATCATCAAGCGGGTGAAACACATTCACCATTAAAAAAGATGAATTCCAAATGGATGATCTAATCCTGGCTTCATACCTGTACAGGACTTGATTTTTTATCTTTCTTCTTGGACAAGAAAGTTTCAGTGGTACATTTCGGCCCTTCATCTGGACTATAGGACCATTTCACTTTCTCTCTGAAAGATTTTTCCTCGGGAGTTTTGATTTTCCGAGTTTTTACAAACTCGGTAACTTTTTGTCACTGAATTTCGCAAAATGGAAGCTTCTGTGTGTCCTTTGCTTCCATCTCAGTGTTGCTGAATTCGTCGAATTTCGGACTCTCGGCGTTGTTAGTGCCACCCTGGCCCCCACTAAAAATGAAGAGGATAAATATTTTATTAAGACGAAAATATTTTTCACAAAATAATGCAAGCATGTACTTATGTCGTGCGATTAAAAATTGTTACGACTGTATTTATACGAGTATATAAGCAAATAAATAAATATATTTACAGCTTGTATTACGAAGGACACTACAAAAGTTTTGCAATAGAGTTTTAAACTTCATATTTTTTAAAATAATTTCAGTTATATTTTACGCATTTGCCCATTCTTCGTAACCAGTCATCAAACTAACATTTCCCTGTTTTTTTCTGAAAGTTGGACACACTTGTTATTCCGCGTTATAAGAAGCTCTTCATCATAAAGTTTCTCCGTTTCATGTTCTTCACGTGCGCCTTCAAACCGGTTCTAATTAAATACTCGATACAAATGTTGGGATGATAAACCGGAGTGTTGTTGGAGTCGAAAAATTAGTTGTCTGTTTCTATATTTCTGTGTTTCCACGCACTCAACAACTCTGCCTGCTGTTTCGAACACGGTCACCACTTTTCTTTTAACCGTCGAAATTTCCTTACGTGCTTGTTAGAAAATTTCGACCAGTTAAATGAAAAATGGCGGCCGTGTTCTTCTCTTATAGGCACGGGCATGTCCTCATTTTCAAAGAACCAGAGTTTGTTCTGTGCTTTAGTGAGCTCGTCATAGTAGTGAAGTCAGGTTTCGTTATCTGGCAAGATGTTGTTAAGGTAATATTTTCCATTGTTAAACTTCTTAAGTATTTCACGTCACCATGAAAAATTTAATACCATCTGATAGATGGCTAAGGCATAGGATATGCGAACGGAACAAATTGTTCTCATTCCGTGCAGAATAGTATGAGTTGGTGACATTTTTCTATCTCGCGATAACTTACTTATATCCCTGATAGTGTCAATGTTCTCTTCGGTAATGGACGAGGTGGGAGCATACTAATCTCGGACTATCTTCCAAGACAAAATTTCCTATTCGAAACTCCTTAGGTATATATTCTGAATACGGTTGTACGATATGAACAATCATCGTTTAACACAAATCATTTTCTTGAAACACTTATTAATAGGGCGAAGTTTTGGTGTGACCTATACTCATTATTGCATTATTGCTTGAGTAGGTCTCAGCCTACACTATACTTGTCACAACAATTGGTTGAATCATATTGTAAAACTTTTGTAGTACACTTTATATATCTAATTGCTTCATTTCAAACGAAATAATAATTTAAAATTACTCAATTTAACATACATGTATGTCAGGTATACATATGTGATAATGTAATTTTTGTAAGCATTTAGGGCGTATTATAAACAATTGTAATTCGTATATATATATACCCTTATTTGCTTCAGTGGAAGCGATGGCGTTAAAGGTTAGTAATATAATTTTAAGGGAAATATTTATATATGCAAATTTCTTAGAAGAGCCATAATTTATAAAATTCGACTGAAAAAATTGTGCTAGCTGTGCGCAATATAACAATTAATAATATTAGTCGGTAAGATGTGCAAACATACTAGGAATTACCGCAAGCATATTCTGCGTACCTTAGTAATAGGACCGATGCGAATTAGGTATAGGTGGAAACTGTATCGAGTACCAATTTTCCAGAAAATTAAAAAATTAGAAACTGAATTGCAATGGATCTAAAACGTTCGTGTCACAAATATTAAAAACTAATTAAAATAAGTAACAATATTTGGCAAAAGCCCAAATATCATAAATCACGTTGAACGCAAGAATGTATCCTACATGTAAGATAAAGGCTCTAAAATATTTACTTGCAAGAAAGATGTATTGTATCTACAATATTATTCAAGATATTTTCTGTGTACAAAATCAAATAAATTAAATTATATATATTGCGCAATAACTTTAAATAAAAGTATGTGGTTACGTAATATGTTATCTAAAGGTGTGTATTTTAGGTGCCAAATTTAATAATAAAAAAATATTAATCTGCGAAGACTGATGACATACGCAGTTTTTTACTTTCCTGTAAAATATGATTTTTTTAAATTGCAATTACTTGTAATAATACTTTCGATATGTGAATAAGTTGTTACATTACTATTTCCATTTCAATCGTATAGCGCAAAATATGAATATTATTATATATATATATATATACATATATGTGCGGTATACGATTGAAATGGAAACAGTAATATTACATCTTATTCACATATCATTACATAATTCATGTTTATATAAATAATATATATATTAGTTCGTGTGACATAGTGTGCGGACGTGATATATATGTTCACATGTTTAACTAGTTCTTTCGATTGTTTATTGTTGTGTGTTGACTTAACGAGTGACATCATTGGGTGCGTTATTTTGTCCTACGTGGGATTATATATTGAGTCTCAAGTTACGCTGATCACTTTCTGTGTAATCGTTAATTTAAGTGATTTGTTCTGACTTCCTCCGTATTGTGGACACGCTCCAATGTTCTTTTGATATTCGTGTGTACTTTTTGAGCGGTTTCTTACATTCTATTTTTTTTTGGAGTATTGCTATTTTGTCTGTGTTTTTGTGCGAGTATTTCTTATTGCATTTTTATTACTGAGCTCTTTCTGTGTTTGTCTACCATATTTACTTGCTGGGCTACTGTCCATGATAATATCGTTGGTTTTTGTTTTTAAGTAGCATTTCTGTTTCCTATTGTTTCATTGATCCTTTCCTTTCCCGCGGCCTTCTTGTGTGTTAGTGAGTCAACGGTTATTGGCCCAGCCGTTGTGAAGGGTATTCCTGTTTATTATCCTGCTATTTGTAAATACGTTGGGTCTCTGCTAATTATTCCTGACTATTGGTTGTGTATGAAAATGCATTGTTTGAAGTGTAATACAGCAATAAATGAGAAATCTGATAGGTTCATTAAATGCGATAGCTGCGGTAAGCCGGTGCACACTGCGTGTTCCGACCTTTCGGATGCTGAGTTAAAGTGTTGCACTCTCAGATTCAATGTCAGGCGTGGACTGAAATACATATGCGTCGGGTGTGAGAAGGGCTCTCACCAGATTCCCAAGCTGATGGCTTTGATTACTGAACTCAGGCAGGAGATTCGTGACATGAGGGAGAGGTATGAGGGTTTGACTGGATCAGCAGCCCCAGTCACTGGAGCATCTGTAAATGAAGTTGTTGCTGAGGAGATCATCAATAGGGTCTGTGAGCGTAATAGGCGGGCACAAAATATTATTATATTCCGAAGCATTGAGGAGGGTACTTCCAGGCAGGATCAAGTCCAGCGTGACACTATCACGGCGCAGGACATGCTTCGGGTGGTTGGTGTGGATTGTGGTCAGATTAAACCGATTAGGTTGGGGAAGTTTGATCCCTCCCGCCAACAGTGTTCTCGTCCCATCAGGGTGCGGCTCTCCTCCCCGGACGATGTCATTGCAGTATTTAGAAAGATTAAAAAAATCAAATCCTCAGCGAAGTTTTCTCATCTCTCGATTGCCTCAGACCGTACTCCGAAATAGTCTGCTTTTTTAAGATCGGTTAGGGCTGAGATGAATGCACGCGTCGCTGGCGGTGAGACTGGATTGGTTATTAGATATGTGAATGGCATACCGACGATTGTGGAGCACAGACCGAAAAACTAGATTCATCCAACAGGCTTACACCTCCAATGAGATTTTACTATCAAAATGTAAGAGGTTTGAACTCCAAGACCCATGCTTTCTATAGTAACTTAATTAACCTGTCTAGTGACCTAGTATTGCTTACTGAAACATGGCTGAATGACTCTGTGTTAAACAGTGAACTCTTTACAGATTACTATAATGTTGTTGGCAAGGATAGAGACTTTGGCACCCTTAATCGCACTAGGGGTGGGGGTGTCTTGTTGGTGATTAGGCACGATGTGCCTTTTCGCATCATAGGTACGACCCATATTCAGATGTTGGTCCCACTTGTTGATTTATTGGTATGTAGATGTTTTGTGGCTGGAACGTCTGCTACTATTGCTCTTGTTTATGTTCCATCTGATGCCTCATCTGAGGAATTGGAGCTTTTCACTTCTGCTTTAGAGATTTTGTTGCTGAATAACTTGGTTGTTTTCATAGGGGACTTTAACCTACCTAATTTCTGTCTTGGTGATGATCATCAGTGTAACAGGACGCTTATATTCAAAAACTTTATTGACATCCTTGATGTCAAGCAATTGAATAACGTACTTAATGTGAATGGTTTTTTCTAATATTGTGTCCCCGTGTCTTGTTCAGCGGTCTGACTGCCCGGTTGTAGATGAGGACCCGTACCACCCCAGCCTGGAGATACTGTTCCACTCGCTGTATGCTCCTTCGGCAGGAAGTTTTCCTTCAGCGAGTAATGTTAGGTATAACTTTGGGATGGCTGATTATCGTGCTTTATATGATTGTTTGTTGGGAGTCGACTGGTCCTTCTTGGAGGGCCATAATAATGTAAAGATGCTTTGGCTAACTTTTATGATGTTTTGTACTCGGTTCTGGATTCGTGTGTGCCTTACAAAAGGAAATGTAATTCTAGATATCCTCCTTGGTTTTGCTCTGAGATCATAACTCTCATTAAAAATAAATTTTATTATCATAAAAAATGGTTAAAAACACGTAAAAACACCTTCGTTGACCAGGACCAAATTGTAAAAGCCTTTGTAGATGTTTTCGCTTCTTCATTATCATCCCCATTGGATTTAATGCATGGTGATTCATATACTGGTTCCTTGCCTCTCTCCTTCGCACTGACAACTGAGGAGAAGCTGATGGGTGTAATGGGCTCGTTTCCGGACAAGTTTTCTGCTGTTGATGATTCAATTCCTGCTTTCTTGGTGCGGGACTGCAGGGCTGTCTTTGCTTACCCATTAAAGATTATTATCAATCTTTCCATATCAACCAGCATTTTTCCAAGCACGTGGAAAACTACTAGAATTATCCCTGTGCATAAGAAAGGAGACCGTGCTGTAATTAGCAATTACGGACCCATATCCATTATCTCCAACTTTGCTAAGGCTTTCGAAAAGGTTCTCCACTCCAGGCTCTTCATGAGCACGCGTTCATTGATATGTCCTCATCAACATGGCTTTGTTGTTGGTCGATCCAAGGTTACCAATTTGGCAACTCTTGCACTGTATGTGGGCGAGGTCTTGGCTGGGCGTGGTCGGGTCGATGTTATTTATACTGATCTTTCAAAGGCCTTCGATACTATAGACCACCGAGTATTATTACATAAACTGGCTTCTTTTGGTTTGGTTCCTGCTTCAACTGACTTATTACGATCTTACCTAACTGAGAGGCGCTGTTACACGACGTACAATGGCTTGATTTCTTTTGATGATTTCTTTTTGACGTCTGGGGTGCCGCAGGGATCTAATTTGGGTCCTTCGCTGTTTATACTATTTATAAATGACCGTCTTTGTCATATTGATTGTTCGGTGCTTGCCTATGCAGACGACATAAAGATTTTTTCTGAAATTCGTTCCCCTGAGGATGTTGGAGGCCTGCAGCGAAATTTGGACTTCCTGGAGGGGTGGTGTAGACGGTTTAGATTAAGACTAAACATTGACAAGTGCCATACGATGACCATCTCACGATCTACTTTGCATTTCAAATCCATGTACCACATCGGGGATGTTAGTTTGGGGAGGGTGAGAGAGTTTAGGGATCTTGGAGTGATTTTTGACTCTTGTCTCACCTTTCGGCCGCAAATCACTAGTGTGTGCTCGGAGGCCTGCAAATCGCTGGAGTTTATATTCCGCATCTCCAAATACTTCTGTGACCCAGTTGTACTGAAGACCATGTACTACGCTTATGTTATGAGCAAACTTGAGTTTGCGTCACTGGTCTGGTCTCAGATATATGCTTGTGAGAGCTTGAAGTTGGAGTGTGTTCATCGGAAGTTTCTCAAATTCCTGACCTTCAAGATTAGTGATGCTTACCCGATGAGGGGTGTGTCGCAAGGGGAGTTGCTTATGAGCGTATGTCCTCTTTGCATGTCAGGAGGACGGAACTTTGTGGTAGGATGTTGTGCGGCTTACTCGGTGACAGTGTTGACTGTCCTTCACTACTGCCACGTTTGTGTTTTTTAGTGCCCTGTCTGAACTCTAGGTGCAATGTGTCCTTTGTGACGCCAATGGCGTGGACTAATGCTCTAAGGATTACGCCGATCTACGTTTTGAGCAGATGTGCCAATGAATTTATTAATTTGTTTGCCTAGCATGCATACTGTATATATATTTGTAATGGTTTTTGTTTCACTTGCTTTACTTTTTTTTATACATTACTTTGATTTAGCATTTATTTTTATTATTTCTATTGCGCACATGTCCAAACTCAGTTTTATAATTTCGCATTTTCCTGGTATTGGGCTACTAGCCTGTTGGAAATAAAGGTCATTATTATTATTATATATTATATAGAATAAGCATAACATTGCTGAATATGTTTATATTCGGGCACTTAATTTAATTGCGACTCACTTACAATGATGAATATAATTCATTCATAGTAAAAGTATGGTCATATCTATAATACATATATCATGCAGAGTTGGAACTTTTGATGGTCAACTTTTTTGATAAGAGAACTGTACATAGTTTTCTATAAGATAAGGTATTTTACTAGTAATTGAAATTATACATATTGATACGAAACCTATGTATGTACACACGAATTAGAAACACTCGAGATGTCCGAGAAAGTGCTGTTTGTAGAACAAGAATATTTGCGATTAGCTAGGCGTATATTAAGCTGCCAGGATCGTGCGTGTCATGATTAGTCATATAGACTTAAATATAAAAACTCAATTATGGGATTTTTACAAAAAAATGGTAATAAACAATTGTTGCCAATTTTTTCAATACTTTGGTTTTTTCAGTGAAGAAACCTCAGTGTTGTTAAAAACAATTGCTATCGTTTCATCAATATTGTAGCTTCTTCAATGAAGAAGCCACGTGAAACAATTGTTACCATTTTTAAAAATAACAAATTTGTGAAAATCACACAATTGGGTGTTTATATTTAAGTCTATATGACTAATCATGACCACTGACGCACGTCTTCACTTCAGTGAGACATATTTAGAGCTTAGCTGCTATCATTGTTGCGCTGAAAGTTAGTTTCAATGCAACACTGATAGTAGCGGAATGGAAGTCTCATGGAAGTAAAGGCGAAACGTCGGCAACATAAGTACCGAGGACTTAGTTTCAATCCGTAAACTAAGACGATCATGGAAATGACCTCGGAAGTCTACAAGCGAAAGAAGCCTAGTAAAATTAGCATATATAAAAGTAAGTTTCCTTTTTAATTGATGAATATGATCGGTTTAAAAGTTTTTGCGGAATGCTTTTTTTTCACAACCCGGCGTATATTAGCCAATTTTTTTTCACAATAGTATGTTATGCGAACATCAAAATTTTTAAAGACACGAAGTATAAGTAGTTATTTTTGTAAGTAATTTTGACATTACTGAATTCATTAACGTTCAGAATAGCATATTAAAAAATTAAATATAAAATCTGTAAAATATAGAATTAAATTTACGCACTATGTGTATGTACACTATCGCTCATAAGTATTTAACCCGCAAATTGTAACAAAAATCAAAATTGAAATACTAATACCTTTTTATTATTTACATATATGAAATATATATATTTTTACATCTAAAATAAATTGTTGTATAATATAATTATCTAAATTTTAAACTTGTTTACATGCCCTCCTTTATTTTTAATCACTGCAGTACACAATCGAGGCATTCTTTCGATTAATTTTCGTAATGTCTCAGGTTTTATTTTACACCATGCCTCTTGCAGGTTCATCCACATATTAACAGCAGATGTGGGAGCCGACTTTCTTACCTCTCGGTCAAATTCTTGTCCCAGCAACTCGATGGGATTTAAATCGGGACTTTGGGGAGGCCACGCCATGACTTTTATGGTTCCCTCGTTCTCCAATTTCTGCAAATATTCCCGGTATAGTTTGGAAGTGTGTTTCGGGTCATTATCTTGTTAAAAGATACAATTCCGACCCGAAATTTTAATTCCAGAGGGGATTGCGTTTTCTTCTAATATGTGCTTATGCTGTTCTTTTTTTAGTATACCTTCCATTTTTACGAGATCGCCCACATTTGTTCCAGAAAGGCAACCCCATATCATGACTGAACCTCCACCGTGCTTAACAGTAGGAGTTATGCATTCTTCCCGGGCACGCTCACCCACAGGCTTCCTTACGAAAACACGTCTTCGTGAGCCGAAAATCTTGAATTTGGATTCATTAGTCCACAATACTTTATTCCAGTCTTCTATGGTCCAATTTTGGTGATCGCGTGCCCACTTTAAATGTTTTTGCTTGTTTTGCTTGCGTAGAAGCGGCTTCCGCATTGCAATTCGACCATGAAAACCGGCTTCTTTTAATCGCCGTTTAATTATGGAAACACTTATGGGTTTTCGACGAACAGCATTCATTTCTGCTGTATTTTCTGGGGCTGTTTTTCATCTATTTCTCGTGCTTGTTACCACGATTGTAAGATCTTCTGCTGATGTTGTTGCCCTTGGTCTGCCTTTTCAAGTTCTACTCAACACACTTCCACATTCGCGGTGTTTTTTGACGATATACTCCACGGTGGACTGATTTAATTTAAGTTCTATGGCAATGTCGCGCTTGCTTTTGCCAATTTTATGGTATGCGACTATAAACGATTGTGTTTTTACACTCAATTCTTTTCGTTTAGGTATATCTAACCGATTGAACTTCTTCGAAACACACGATGTTATCACTATGAGCATCTAATAAAAACTAACTGCAATTTTGCCAAAATACCCAAGTATAAATACTTAATAGTTTACAATAGCACTCTACCTTAAAATAAAATCATAACAATCGAAAATTTCCAAGAATTGAGAGATCTAATCCCTTAAGTGTAATTATTCTGCCTGGAGTTTTATTAGGTATTATCATTCATTGTGAATAATAGGGTAATCGCATAATTATTTTTGAATAAGCTTTAATAGATTTTAATGAAACAAAGGTGACCAAATACCAATGAGCGATAGTGTATATATACTTACGAAACAGCAAAATCTTTGAAAAATATTCCCACTTAAAAAATATGTTAATCGAGTGATTCCAAGTTCCTGCAAATAATAGTTCTTGTACAATATGACCATTGGTACTGTCGTATTAAAATATATCTGTAATTATTCCTTTCTCAGCTCAGAAATAAGGTGTGGGACAGCTGTACATATTAGCATTTCCAAAAGATTGAATCATTGGATTATTAGATATATATATATATATATATATATATATATATATATATAATAATATACTTATGCCTTTACATTCTCCAATAGCTTAACGTTAACTACCCAGTAACTTATCACTGAGTTACCTGTCATGAGTGTGTTTCATAAAAATCACCAGGACTTTCGGATTATCAAATACCATAATTTTGTAAATCCATTATATTGTATTTGCTTCATCAAGAGAAATGTTATGTATGTTATGTTTAATGTAATGTTATTTCGATTGTTGAACCATTTACAGTATTTTATAAATGCATCTTTTGTTTTATAGCTTCTTGGGTAGTAGGATATAACAAATCTATAATAAAATCCAACACAATTATATCATGACACTTACATATATTGTTTGTTTAACCAATTATCGAAACGACTGCTGAATGTTTCAAGAGAATGTGAACATTTTCATTTTCAATTGTTTTGAAAAAGATATTTGATAGAGAATTAAAAAGTACAATTACAACCAAAAATTTATAAACTTAAGAAAAACAGGCAATCAACGGCAGTGCAAAGATAACCAAATAGTAAATTTAGGTACATATGCCGCGAAAATGATTGTGATGTACTTTACTTGCGTAAAGTGTGTGCTAGTGGTATTTGTTGGTTGCGCCAACTATGATATATGTTTTTATTTACGTAATCAGAATATCCTTAATATCTTATATAAACGTCTCAATATTTTTGAAATTTTTCAAAGCTTAATCGTCTTCAAGTTGTAAAACGTTGTGAAACAATTACTCCTTTAAGCAGTGTTTTCAGTTTTAATATAAAGTATATAAGATCGGCTAAATATTTGCAGATTAGGTATATTTTTACAGTTATTTTGGAAAATCGTGTTCGCTGTTTGGAAGGAAAGTTCTTATATGCAGGCAACGATCGTTCCACATCTAGTGATGTAATATTTGCATAATTAAAGTAGTCTATGTTAATACTCAACCTATCTATAGATTCACTATCACCACAAATTTCTGTTAATGCGGTCAAATCTGAATCTTTCCTTAACAGGATCTACTTTGATTAAAACGCTAATATTTTTTACGAAGCCGCAAACATGTAGCTGTCTTTCTATTCACTATTAGCAGTGACTTTACTAATAACAGCGAATGATTTTGTAATCTATTAATTGCTTTAACTACTCCATTGTAATTGTTATGTATAATGTGTCATTCTGCTGCAACTTGAGCATCTTGAAATTTCTGTTTCTACGATGGCAATTGGTCCTTTAGGATTAAATTGTAGAGCTATAGGCTCAATTTTTTGAAAATACTGAAAATAATAAAATGTTACCTTTAGCCATGTTCTTCAGTGTGTAAAATTTTATGGAGATTCAGAAATGTCGGGGCCTTATTTACTTCGGCAGGACATTCTTCCGTTTTTTTACTAGCTACTACGATTGAAAATGACGGATTAAGTGATTCCATTATTACGTACTATGACATTAATGATGGATTTTTTACAATCTGTAGACTCGTTCGCACTTAAGCACAATTTTTTAGTTTTTAGTTCTGATTTATTCTTTCAATTACATTGCGTACAGATAGTACCTAATTTCATAACGTTGTTAGACAAGACAATTTCCAGTTCGAGTATTAGTTCAGAATGAGAGAAATACTTAGTTACATAATAAAGGAAATGGTAGATTATAACTAACCATTGTTAAAATTAAATTCAACTAAAATTGACTATTCGATTATACGCACTTTTTTTTAATATTTGTGTTGTGTACTATTTGCGTTTACCTTATAGTCATATTTTTACCAGCCCACGAGATCTGCCGCACTGAACATTTAATTTTTACGCCATTGCACAAAACTCTGTCAGACAATAGTCATAACAGAATATAGACCAACGCTCTGAGCGAAAGATATTATTGAACTTTAATCATCGCACATTTTTGGTTTTTGAATTAGTAAGATAATACTACCGGCTTTTATAACATCATTACAATATTTTCGATACACAAGGCAAGAGACTAACAATTTTTTCCGTCAGCATTATTAAAATTCTAAGTTGTGTATATCGTAATAAATAGTTCCGACGAGAACGGTGGAAAAAATTCATCTTGTAAATGAATTAAAATACGTATAATGGCCACAATAAAGATGGATATTCAGTCAATTTGATTGAAATTTTCAGAAAAGATATGTTTTATTCGTATTAATAAACGAGACAAATTTCAGCGAAATTTAATCGATTAATAATGTGTCGGCAATAAACTACTAAATCTTAAAAAAATTTTTCCATTTTTCTGTTGACATTATAAAGCTAACTTATAGATTTATTTAGCTCTAGTACAGTGTAATAGAATTAGACAACTTATATACTAGGCGTACGGAAAAGTCATTACCGTTCTTTTCGCAAAAAACTACATTATTTTCAAAAAAATGGAAAAATTTATTTATTCAAAGTGTTGGCCATTTGCTTCAAAATATCTTGTTCATCTTTCAGGCAATCCATGGATGCTATCCCAAAAAAACTGTTTCTTCTTTGAGCAAAATCATTCATCGAGCCATTTTCTAATTTCTTTGAAATTGGCGAAATGCTACTCTACAAGCGTGTGCCCCATTGATGCGAAATAGTGATAGTCGGACGGGGCAAGGTCTGGAGAGTACGGCGGGTGCAAAATTATGACCTCTCCAAGTGCTTTCAATGCTTCCTTGACCGATTTTGCTGTATGAGACGGTGCTTTATTGTACTGTAAAATCAGTTTACCGTGTTTTTGAGCCTATTCTGGACGTATTTCTATCAATATATAGTTCAAATTGATAATTTGTTGCCAGTAGTGATCGGTATTAACTGTTTCACCAGGTTCCAACAGTTCATAATATACCACGCCACTCTGGTTCCACCAAATACAGAGCATTGTCTTGCGACCAAAATGATTTGGACTTGGAGTTGATGGACCGGCTTCGTCAGGTAATAACCTGATTTTTTAGGCTTAGGGTTTTACAAATAAATCCATTTTTCATCAGCCATCACTATTTGATGCAGAAATGGCTTCCGATCATACCTTTGAAGCAGCGTTTCACAGACGACTTTTCGATTTTTCATTTGTCCGTCATTCAATTATTGTAACACCCACTTTCCCATTTCTGAATTTTTCCCATTGCTCGTAACCGATCGCTAATCGTTTCTCGGGCCACATTAAACGCTTCTGACAATTGTTTTTGAGTTTGAGTTAAGTCATCACCCACTAACTCCTACAGTTTCGCATCATCAAACTTTTTCGGTCGACCAGAACGTTCTTTCTCTTGCACATCGAAATCACAATTTTTGAATTGTCGAAACCACGCCTCATATGCTTTAATGGTTGGAGCATGCTCACTGAAAGTGTCTACTAGCAAACGGTGACTTTCAGCGGCTTTTTTTCTTTTGATTAAATGAGAAAAGTAATGCGTTCCGCAAATACACTTTTTCAGGCATGAAACTCGACAGTATTACTTTCGCAAACTATAACATGTATGGCTTTGAAGCCTGATGTCAGTAGAATAAAATGACATATGTGTTAAATCATAACATTACATACTTAAGCTTAGCGACATCTGTTAGAAAACCGGTAATGACTTTCCGGTACACCTGGAAATTTTCATCAATTAACTGAATTTAAATATGGTAGGGTAATTGATCTCTTAAAAGTCGGATTATCCATTTACGATGTTTTTGGTCACGTAAGACAATGTTACAACCATCTCTCTATGTTGAAGAATATAAACAAAAAAAAGGTCAACGACAACGTTTACGATTTAATCGTGAAGAACGTGTTCTTCAGTTTGTCTTTTAGGGACAGTTTTTCGCCAACAAGCGAAATTAGTAGTAGATGTGGTGGTTTAACTAACCTAAATGATAGATGTAGAAGATCTCTTACTCAAAGTTATCTGCCTAGCAAGTAGATTTCTTCTAGTATTTATTTCAAGGATAAAACAGCAATATATATTCGTGCGTGTGTGTTTCCGGGTGTTGTAGGGAGTCGAAGGATAATTGTGACGAGAATTCTTGATGTTCTGATGTTTCAATGAACTATTCTTTTTCTTCTTCGGACGTTATAAATATAATAAGCCATACTTTTGTTCTTATTTCTTGAAGTAGTTTCTGACATGCATCGATCGTAATACGGGCTTCCATATCACTGCAAACACATATTGTACATGATGAATATGAAAAATACAATTTCTACAAGTACCAGCAGAATCTAACGCTGATGTGTTTCGACAACTTTATGTCGTACACGATCTTTTAAACAAACCACTAACGAACCGGTTATGAGCACTTCTACCAAAGATTTTAATTTTGTAATGACATCCTTCATGCATTTCTAAAAAAGAGATAATATGTAGAGTTGAAGCAGCAATCCGTGCATTAGGCAATGACGTCGTTGAAACTATACGACAAGAAGTTTCCAATGTATTTCTACACGGAAGTTGTCAGAGAAATATAGAGAAGAATTTGTTGCTATGAAAGAATCGCGAAAGGACGACATTATCGAACAGCACAGACTATCATGGAAACATATGCAAACTCCTCGAAGATCCATCTTATAAGAAAACTACGAGCGATCCGATAACTGATGACAACAATGAAGATACCCAGAAACATCTAATACTAAAGGAAAAGTCATCCTTCTGTCCTAAGTTTTAGGGCCTCTCGAAGACTCAAAAATACCCACAGAAGAAATCATATCATTGATTAGAGAAAAACACGACCTTGCCGAACATACATTCAAGTCAGTGAAACGCTGCCTCGACAATAATTACTTTACATAAAACAGTCAGTGCTATGGACAAGTGGAAGGCTTTCCTACGGATTTTCCGTTATCTCCTATAGTAGCGAACCTAGTCATGGAAGACTTCGAAACAGAAGCACGTAACACCGCACGGAAGAAAAATCAAACCTGTGGTTCTGATATGTTAATAACATGTTCGTAATTTGGAAACACGGATCTGAAAATCTCAAATACTTGTGGGAACATCTTGATAACAGGTATTAACATTTTTAGACGTCTTAATAGTAAGCAACCGAGACCGTTCCGTAAGACATAGTATCCATCGAAAAGAGATGCATACTGATCGATATTTCAATGCTAAATCTTATTACTACCCGGTTCAACTAATGTCAGTAGTTAGAATTTTTTATCGAAATATCAAACTTCTTGACACTGATCACCTATAGTACGAAAGGACTTTCGTTTGAAATTTTAATAGACTGTTATTAAAACAAAATTATGAACAAAACTTTCCACAATACGAATAAGCAACAAGAACAGGAACAAGAAACTATAAGAAAAACATTTCTTCCATATGTCAAGCATACAGCCGACAATATCAGCCGATTATTCCTTAAATGTACCATTTTCTCTACACACAAAATGTATTTCATCTCTTTAAGAGAATTTAAGAATCTCTTGTATATCGCTCTCGATGACTAGGGAGTACGTGAGAATTAATGTAGAAACTGCGACTGCATTTACATCGAGCAAACGAACAGAAGAAATGAAATACCCATAGATGAATACAGAAACGCCGTAGCGAAAAGAGAACACACTGGTATGTTAGTAAAAATTACATATTAAATTCTCACGGAGAATGTTGAGTGAATGTCGATACTATTTGCTAGACAACACGACTCGTAGTGTATTTCGAATGCTTCTTCCCCGTTGCTACAACGCTATTTCCTCGGTCGAATTCGATCAGTGCTGTGATGATGTCTGCTCGCCAGCCGGACAAAGGAACATCCCTCCGTTACTAAAGATCACAGGGCGGCATCTTGTATTGTAAACGAGACCAGGACACACCGGAGCAGCAGAACCAGATAGGATAGCAAGAACAAGGTATTTATACGCACAGATATGTATTGGGTTGGCAACTAAGTACTTTCGGTTTTGTTGTATAAAATAAAACACTTTTTTTTAAAACAAAGAATAGTTTTTAATCAATTATATATTTTCCATTTTGATCAATGACCTTTTGCCATCTTTCTTTCAGCTGCATGATTCCGCGCTCATAAAATTTCTGGTCCTTATCAGCAAAAAAGTGAACCAGGTGTGAGTGAAGGTCATTTGTCATTTGTGAAAGTTTTACCATTCAAAGAATTCTGCAAACTTCGAAATAAATGGTAATCAGATGGTGCTAGGTCAGGGCTGTATGGGGGATGTGGCATCACTTCCCAGCTAAGCTCCAATAGTTTCCCACGAGTTGCCAAAAATGTGTGAGGCCTTGCATTATCTTGGTGGAAAACTACACCTTTCCAATTTGACAATCAATTCTGGCCGTTTTTCTTTGATTGCTTCATCCAGTTTTATTAATTGATCGTTTGATTCCTTGGAAGCAGCTCAAAAAACACAACACCTTTGTAATCCCACCAAACTGACAGCATGATCTTTTTTGGATGCAATTCAGCTTTCGATGTGGTTTGAGCTGGTTTATCGTGTTTGCTCCATGATCGTTTTCGGACTATGTTACTGTACAGGACCCATTTTTCATCACCAGTGATGATTCTTTTTAAGAAAGGATCGGTTTCATTTCGTCTAAGGTGCATATCGCAAAAGCTGATTCTTTGTGTTAAATGAATTTCTTTCAATTCTTGAGGTACCTAAATATCAAGCTTCTTAACTAGCCCAAGACATTTTAAATGTTTTTCAATTGTTGTGTGCGATACACGTAGCCTCTCCGCAACCTCTCGAACAGTTATAGACGATCCTCTTCAATTATGACTTTGATTTGGTCATCACCCAGTTCAGTAGGCTGACCAGAACGTTGCTCATCTTTGAGGGAAAAATCTCCAGAACGGAATTTTTTATACCAATTCTGACACGGGCGCTCTGTTAAGCAATTAGCACCATAAACTTCACATATCTTTTTGTGAGCCGCAGCAGCTTTCTTTCCTTTACGGAAATAAAATCCATTTAAAATTAATCCACAACTAATAGCTTTAATAAAAATCACGCACTACTTGCTTCTGAAGTTACGTCAATGTGACTAGTATCACGCGACAAAGGGTAAAGTACAGCACTAACATACATTATACAAAAAATAAAGCAACGCTTTCTATCAGTAAAAACCGAAAGTACTTAGTTGCCAACCCAATATATACATAAACACATACACACGCGACAAAATGGAAACTAATACTAATAGAGACAAAACTTCGGTCCCATCAAACTGCGTATCAACATGAACGTTTTAATAGGAAAAAAATTGGCGGAAAGATTGAACAGATGAGAACTCAAAGACATATTTTTACACATAAAAATGCTTCTCTTAAAACTCGACGATAAAGAAAAGACGAACTACACACGAAATAACATTATAGACAACATGAAAGATAATGACGAAACAATGGAATTCTCTTCGGAGAAGAGAACCACAATATGCCATCGTTAAAGCCAAAGGCACATATACACTGACTAAGGAGATGGCGAACCTAAGAAAAAAACCGCAAACAATAATAAAAAAGACATTCAATAAAACACCAAGTTTCTAAAAGATACACACGAATGAGCATGCTGGAAACAAACGCAAGATAACCAAGAGGACGACAAAGAATAGGAGAAAAGGAAACGGATCCTGCCAATTATCATCAGAGGAAAGCGATATGAAGGCCACGCGAAACGGAAAGATGGCATAAACGAAAGTACGACTTGCCGAAACAGGCCCCGGAGATCAAACCTTGATCTTCGATGCATTTAGAATAGTAACGAAAATACTAGAGAGTAAGAAAGTGTCTGAAAATAGTTATTCGCGATATATTCGAATATTTTACGAACGAAGAAATAACTCAATATTTACTCGGAAAAGCAATTAACACACATTTACACACCCGTAATAACAAACATTTCATACGAAAGCAAAAACAGCTAAACCCGAATGCAATACAAACACACAGGACACGACAACACAAAACAACAATAACAACACGAACAAAAAGGCCACGGCAACAGCAAATCTCGGAAAGATTCTAGCAAACACAGTGACGCTCCTTCAACTTTTCAACTAAATTTGCGAGCAAACGACATCTCGCATCATAATAATAGTAGCAAATAGACTTAGAGAGAAGAAAGGTGAATTATTAATATATGTAGATGAAAAAACACGCGGATGCCATCCTGGTATCAGAAATGCACCTACACTCAGTACAGTTGCTGAATCTGAAAAATTATAAGACCTATAGAAGGGATATGTCCACGTCTGGAGGCGACAAGCGATGTATGTCAACAAACATATCGGACACACCGAGTTACCATTACCAGATACCACAGAATTAGAAATAAATGGTATAATAGTATACACAGTGAAAGGGGCCATCTACGAATACTCGGCGTATTTTAAACGGACAGGTAAATTCAAGGACAGCGAATTTGACCTCAAATAGTTAATAGACCATTATAGCCGGATATCTTAACTTAAAGAACACAGTTTGGGGTTGGAGAAAGCAGAACATACATGACAAACGCTTATCGAGGTATCAAGGTGTTAGAGGAGCAAACGTTACAGCAGAAAACGAGAAAAAATATTATGGCAAGATTCCTCCCACTCCGGACAAATTAGATATCGCTGTCACCAACAATCTAACAGAAAACTCATAATAGAAACGGTAAACTTGAATCATTTATCAATAACCTTGCGAAAGGGCAACGAAAAAGAATAAAACTCCTACAACACCTTACGCAAACTGGAAAATGTTCACAACGTAAATGCAGATGCAGATGCGCACACCGCCAATACCGAAAATAATGTCACGCATCTACCAATGATGGTTGATAGTGATAACCTCAGCTCGTATTTCTACCTTGAAGGTAGAGCACTATATAGTAATTCGAAAAGTTGGGAACGGTTTTACTTGCAAAATTGTGTTAAAAGGCCTCACAGCATTAAATTCTTTAGAAGGCGTTCGCTAATACCGAAGCTAGGGATCAAAATGTGGGATAACAAGACAACTGATTTATTTAAAAAGTACATACTTTTGAATGTTTAGTTTTATATGTACTAACTTATTTTGAAAAGAATAACAGTGGAACAATTAATAGATAAGTAATAGGTAAAAATAGTTTGGATAGTCTGAATACGTATTCAGGGTTTGCAAAATCTAGTAACAAACACCCAAAATTAAAGGTATTTATATTCAGTTTAATAATAAAAAATGACAGTATAAAAGTATCAAAATGAAACTGTCTATATATTAGCTCTGACTGTATATAAAATTCTTATAAAATTACACACTACACACTAACAAGATATGTGCAGATTCTACCTTTGGTGTAACAAGGTGCTCGTATACCTCTTTCATTTTGGGAGTTGTAACCGGCTTGTTAAGTTTAGCTTACATACAATACAAAAATATCCCATTTATATAAAAATATCTCAATTATATAAAAATATTTATAAAAACATTACCTCTTTGATGAGAGTTAGACAAAAATACGATAGTTGTCAAATATGTCGTTTGATCAAATTTCGTTTGTTTAAAACAATACGAATTCGGATGCAAAACGCCACTACACTAATGCAACGCGTACTTAAAACAGTATCGAAAAGCAGCACAATCACTCTAACACACGAGCTCAGAATAGATAAACTAGGTCACGTAGATGATGTCACAATACATTAGACTCACAAGAAAAGACATAATGCAATAGACTTCAAAAACAAGTTAAAGATCCAATTGCGGGATATATAATATATGATGGCAGGTCTAATTAACCAAAGTCTAACGAAAAGCCATAACGACATTTGGAAGATCCGCTAGACACTTATAAAACAGCGAACTCTGAACGGCACCGGCGTCACAATATAACACAAAGCGGAAGAGCTAACGGAACACAGAAACGCAATGCATACTGAACTGGACAAATATACACATAAAACATATTTAATACACAAGCAAAAACAGCTCAAAAAAAAACGACCTCACAACGTATGTTTTTACATCTACAGAACTAAAACAGAGAATAAAACACGCACATAACAATAAAACGGGTTATGATGGCATTAACAATTAAATGTTAAAAGTAATCATGTTCATACTAGCAGTAGCAAAGGCGATATTATGTATACAAACATTTTCCGAAAAATGGAAATATGCCAAAGTGCTAATGTTCCATAAACCTCATGAAAAGAAAAACGACCCATCCAGCTACCTTCTCCCGATAATCAGTAAAATCATCAAAAAAGTAATACAAACGGTATGAAAGACGTATATACATACACATGCGAACAACATAATACCCCAAAAACAACAGGGCGTCAGGAAATAACATTCAACTACGACACAGTTACACCGGGTAACAGAATTATATATGTAATTGACACCTTTAATAAAAACCGAATAGTCACCGCCACGTTCTTAGATATCTCCAAAGCTTTCGACCGCGTACAGCATTAATGACTATTACAGAAACTAATAGCACTCAACTATTCAGAGCGACTCATAACACACAAATACCTACAGAGAAGCGCATTTTAAATAGCGATCACAGACATTAATTCACCATGTACATACTTACGGCCGGCATGCAACAGGTATCAATTTCACCACATTTATATGCAATTTATACGGCAGACATAAGCAGATAGGATTCGCAGGTTCTGGTAGCTCCTTCGTCATACGCGCACGACACGCGTGCATTATATGACGCGTAAATTTTCCGCCAATAGACTGAAATTGGTACCGAAATTTTTTTTAAATAAATTTATGACAAAAACAAGTGTCTACGCATATACGCGAGTGCCTGAACATTGTATTTATTTTACATATTGTTGTGTGTATTTAAAGTTTAATTAAAAGGTATAATCCATCAGTCGTATTATCTTTTTGTTTTGTGGTTAGACACTTTTAACATGTATATGTTGATGGGTTCACACACGTCTTTTAGTAATAAAAATTTTTCAACTCATTCTAGAACACAAGGAGCAAAAATATTTACTTGTAGGTTGACTTCATTTTAGGCCATTACAGATAAAAATGCAGTTTATCATATGTTTTAATGTACATATACGTTATGTACATCTTCTAACGTTAAAGTAGTAGTTTAACCTCAGATGAAAAATGCGAAGGAATTCTAATGAAATTCAAAATCAGATATTGTCCTCAGACTTGGGAAACATTGATTGTATATTTACTAGAATAATCGCTACTTTAGCATTGATGAATTAATAGATGTACCAGAATATTGTAATCCGAATATTAATCATAATAAGTAAACCAAAATTTATGAAGAATGAAGCGTCCAGTTCATTGAGAATTCACAATGAACCGGACACCGATTATCGAGCAGAAATATGTTTTTCATATAGAGGCTTCGCCCGTCGTGAATTTGTATGGAAATACTCCTAAGGGGACTGAGACTTGTGTATTGCTGTTTAGCAAATTATCATCCATGAGAAAATGTAAAATACAATCGCAGCTTGATATATTAATCAGCCAAATGTTGACATTCAAAGAAGGTGGAGGTGTCTTAAACAATAATTTATCGGCTGAATTACATTTACTAGGCTATTAGTTTTGCGGCTCGGGCACTAATCTACAAAAATGTCTGGCTCGTGGTGACCGTGGAGTAAATCGACTGACATGGCTTGTAGAGAACACGAAATTGCCTATTCGAAAAACAAGAATCGTAAGGAGTGTTATAAGGCGGATCAGTTTCTTGAAGAAAGAGCTTGGAATTGTATAAAGTCTACGGATACTGGTTTTGGTGAAAGAGTTAAAGTCCTATAAGAAAGGTTGGGTCTCTATTTGAAACCATGTAAAGAAATAAAAAATTACTGAAGCGATTGTTAGGAAGAGCTCTCACCAACATAGATATTTTAAAGTTTGGAGAACATATACAAACCATATATCGACGAGAGTGTCATTCATCTCGATTCTGTATTAGGTCCTTCATGGGTCGCATATTTTAAGAAGAACCAAAAGTTGAATATTTCGATTCATTTTGAAATGTAGCACCTACTTCAGAAATACTGCAGTACTTGAAAATTTCTCAAATTAACTGTAATTATAAGAGATTTAAAAATTTGATGAAACAAATTGTGGATATTTATGTTAAAACTTCTTATATAGTATATGTATGTCAAACTTGAAATGAGATCATTGAGGTGGAGAGTACGCACGTACACGTACTCTCTGCCGATTATTATCCACTTATCGAGATGACTTTTTATTGGGCGGCATTGTACTACATACCTACAATACAATCCATAACGCATATGAGGAGCACAATAAATTTTACTATGATGATAAAGTTATAGCTGTACAGATGGTTTTTATGAAATTGGTGATTTGGAGGTGCATATTCAAAAACAATTATCTTCGAAAAGTGATATAGCAATAATAATTAAGTGCCGAAAATAAAACCAAATAAAAACAAACCTAAGAGTCTCTATCCGATAGATTTCAGATCTGACGATTTCATTGGGCTTAGCGAACGGATGCTAGAAGTTAAGAACTGTCACGAATCTGATCCTTCAGTGCAGATTATAAAGGTTGCTACAATACGTATTGACATCCACGTACTACGACACACATCTTTCGCACATATTGTTTGAATTCTCGCCATCACTGACTAGCAGATTAACAACTATGAACAAAGTCTTCCCTCAATCGATGGGATTTATGGTAAAGAGGAAAGATGGATATGCTGGATATTTACGAGCGATTAAATTTTGACGAAACAATCACCAATTATGAATATCGCACATACTTTTCTCGTGCAAAATGTACGAATGGCTATAAATAATCGTGATGTTTATACGATTCTTGAAGATAGTTAATATATATATATATATGTGTATATCGAAGAGAAATCACTGATAAATTGGGAACAAGTTCAATTAAAACTTTTCTATCTCTGTTTGATAATGAGAGTAAATCTCTACAAATTACAGGTTGGTAACCTCAAACAATCAATTCGATGCAGTTCTACCATTGAAGCCATTCTTGGGTGTGATGTAGGACCATGAGCGTGTCTCGCAAACATCTTCCAAGAGCTTGTACTATTTAGCGGTCGAACAAGTGGTAATTGTTACAAGAACACAGCAGAGATTGATATGAAATGAGCTACTACGGAATTAAGTAAAGTGTAGTTGCATAAGTAACAATATTGCTACTTATGCAACTTGAATAAAGTTTTTAAAAGTATTGAATACCAATAAGCCGATTTACATATCGTTTAGAAAATGGGATTTGGGGAAACCCCGCTTTGTTATGCTACTATTTTAAACGAGCAAAAAAGGTAATCCTTAGCCGATACTACCGACTTCACTCATGCATCAATAAATAATATAAAAACACATTTGAATTGGCAGAGCTATTTATACAATAATTTAAATCTACAAATGAACATCAAGCGCTATGGTACGGCTTACATTTTGTACACTGCCATTCCATCTAATTAGTATGCGAGATCTTTCGCATAATCTCTCATAGATTATAATACGTTTCATGACTATTCCCTCTATGTAATAGATTGTTCTAAACAAAACAAGGGTAAAATTATGTCATCAGACATGTTTTTCCCGAGAGTACAATTGTATATTGTCTCATTCTACATGATAAGATTGTAGATTACCAATCTCTTGCAGGCATTGAGAAGAAAATAAAAATCTTGTAAAGTAGATAAATGTGTAACATTCAACGAAACTCTTCAATTTTTTTAATGGTATGAGTATAGAATGTCGGTATCCGACAAAGATAGATTTTACTGAAGAATAAGATATTTGGAAAAAACTTAAACGTGATTTTAGCACTACAACATAGAAATCGAGTGTTTTGTCAACGTTTTGAATCATTCATAGTCATCGATGTACAGGGATTTAATTCTCGGAAATTCTCGGATCAAAATGAATCTCGCTGGACACACCTGTTCGTTTCAATAGCTTCATCTAGAAATAAAAAGGAAGTTAATAAAGGAGAGTATATTAATTTCACTAAAAAATTTTGATTAATAATTATGTAGACAAACTGGGAGCGAAAAAGATGTATTTAAATTTAAGAATTTTTGTTAAGAGTTTTCGTTTCATGATATCTTCCATCGATAGATTATCGAGAAAGGTGTCTATTAATGATTTCATAGCAGTTAAATCTTAGTTGATAATGAGCAAATTGATTTATTCCAACGTAAAGGTGTTTCTTCATAAGAATATGTAAATTCTTTTGAATGTACGGCCCAGCACTACCCCTGAAATGCGAGTTCCATAATTCACTAACTGACCAAGATATTTCGGATGATGATTATAGACACGCTCAAATGTATGGAGTAAATTTAATTGTAATTTGTTAGATTATGCAAAAACACAACAAATTCATCGATAGCGTCCTGAAAATGAAAGAAGAAGAGATTGTTCGAGAAAAACATCTTATCGGACAATCGTCGTATTTACTTAATAATAGCGGTAATAAATTGATTGTGATAGGTTTAAGTCTAGCTGTTGGTTATGTATCTATCATTTTAATTCACTCATTGAGTGCCTCCATCTTCTTCACATCGGATGAATGAAAAGAATTTTGTAAAACACAAGGATGCAGTCATAATCACCAGATAAAGGCAAGCGTATATAAAGAAATAAGATTAATTCGTCTCAGATGTCGAAATTGACATATTATTTTATCTCAAGATATATACAACATGCTGGAATTACCAAATCAAAACTTAGCTATTCTAAAGGGCTGATATTTTATAATACCACACTACAGGTAGTAGTAATATTAAGACTTATTATCTTGTCATAATAATTCATTAAATGCTTTATATAAGCATGAAGTTTTATACCTACATTACAACACATTGCATTGCATTTTCATGTAAAGTAATGAAATTAGGTAACTAAAGTACCTATCTACACAGAATTATTCTATGATTTTTGATTTTACATTATATAGCTATATATAGCTACTGGGATCCTATGAAACTTTGGCTTTGAAAATTCAAGGGAGGGTGCCTCTTCTGGGCGAAGTTAGAGGTGAAGGGTAATGGTTTCTCTTACCCGGGTATGCCGGGTTGGGCCAAGGTTTGCGTAGGTAAAGTTTCAGTCCATTGGCGAGAAATTTACGCATAATATGATGTGCGGGTAACGCGTGCGACGTCACATCCGGAAAAATGAAACGCGTTATATGAAGTGTGTTTGTTTGTGACATTACATCTGGAGACGTAGACGCGTTATATGATGTGTGCGACGCGTATGACGTCACGTCCGTAGGAGGACGTGGTGCTAAAACCCCCGAATACTATCTATTGAAAATCTTAAAACACACTCATTTAAACTCGCGATAAGCGCAAACAAACTAAAACACATAATTGACAACATCATTAAATGGTGTCGCACATGACGTATAAACATCAACGCTGAAAAAATAGGCTATAGTGTTTCAACACAACAAGAAAGCACTTCCACGACCTCTAATAATAGAAAACATAGTCGCGTTACAGATAAAGTAAATTTTCTCGGAGTAACACTTAACAAAACATTAACATATGGTATACACATTGACAATACGATTTCAGAAGTGTGACGCAAACGAGGCTATCTTTGGGCTATACAGGACGGCAATCCTTCTTAACTCCACGCACGAAAGTCGTTGATATACAAGAAAATATTACAACCGATCCTGACATATGCAGTTCCAATATGACTGCATGCAAAGAAAACATCAGAAAACGCGAGAGCATCATCTTACTTATGTTCACGAATGACTTGCTTGGTGTACTGGTGTGTATGTCTGTGATTATTGTTTCCATCTTTTTGACTAGGGCTGGAGTTAACAGTAGTGCAGCTTTCAGTATTGATACCCTCTCGCATCCTCTATAGTTTGTTGTATGTTCACCTCCGCACTAGGTACATATTCCCTTGTTTTGATGTTCTTGAGTTTCTTACTGGGCATTTAACGCATTTGAAGTTGGCTCTGCACGTGACTTGTAAAAGATTGTACAGTTGGCAGCAATGGCCGTTGACTGACCGTTACCGACTTTCCCCCCAAGTGTCTTGCCTCATACTATGAGTCGGCAGACATCGGTGATGGTGTAAATATGCGTGGCAAACTTACGCACTGCCTCTACCATTGCCATTGGTTAGGTCTCTAAACTAATGAAGTCATTTATCTCGAAGTTGCCCTAGATAAAACGCTCAGATACGATGGTCACATTAGAAAAGAACATCACCTCTCATCTCCTCTTATCACCCTATCTATCTCTACGAACTAAAACATTGATCGACAAAGAAATTCTTCGGCCCACCTTAACTTATGCAGCCCCTATATAGAAGCACGTTAAAAAATTTCATTTTAAAGAACTGAAGCAATTTCATAATAAAACTGAGGACACTACTGAACATATCTTGGCACTAGTATATCTGCCGACGTTTCGTACCCATTTGTATGGGACATCTTCAGGGCTGAACTACTGCACTGAAACTGGTGTAAGTCGATGGGGGACGTGTTTATATATGGATAATGGGTCATGGGTCAATGGAGCGTTACGGTTACGGTTGGGTCGATTAGAGATGCAGGATTGCCAAGCGTTATGTAGGGGGTTATCATCGCGGTTAAGATTATTGGGGTGCTTAAAACTATAGTTGCACGGATTTTGCGACCATAGAAGTGGTTAGTGCGGGATAGGATCTTGGTTGAATTAAACTGAATATGGTGCCCGGTTTCCAGTCTATGCTCGGCAAGTGCAGAACCGGCTATGCGCAGCAACCTAGTACAACGCTCATGTTCAGAAACACGAGTGTCGACAGACCACTTAGTCCAAAGAGCTGTGAACATATCTGACCAGCATTCTATATCCCAGGAATTAAGTCACGTTACCAAAGCTCTTATAAATAATAATTTCTCCAACCATAATATTCAGCGAACCATAGATCGACATCTTAATCCCAAAATCTCACAACTTAATACACAGCTTACATCATCTCCCCCCCTCTCTAAAGCCCACCTACCCTATATACAAGGTGTTACTGACCGCATCAGTAGGGTTCTTCTAAAAAACAACATCAAAACCATCTTCAAACCCCATTCCAAATTATCTGACCCTTTTTCCGTAAAAGACCATGTTTCTTTAGAATCAGCTGGTGTGTACAGGATTCCTTGTTCATGCGGCAGGGCATATATTGGTGAAACAAAGCGGTCTGTCGGCACTCGTGTTTCTGAACATGAGCGTTGTACTAGGTTGCTGCGCATAGCCGGTTCTGCACTTGCCGAGCATAGACTGGAAACCGGGCACCATATTCAGTTTAATTCAACCAAGATCCTATCCCGCACTAACCACTTCTATGGTCGCAAAATCCGTGAAACTATAGAGATCTTTTAGCACCCCAATAATCTTAACCGCGATGATGGCTACCCCCTACATAACGCTTGGCAATCCTGCATCTCTAATCGACCCAACCGTAACCGTAACGCTCCATTGACCCATGACCCATTATCCATATATAAACACGTCCCCCATCGACTTACACCAGTTTCAGTGCAGTAGTTCAGCCCTGAAGATGTCCCATACAAATAGGTACGAAACGTCGGCAGATATACTAGTGACGCGGTTCCAGCCCGGAAACCCAGAAGCAGATAGCATGGACCACGACCGCGGAAGTCTACGTACCAAATATCTTGGTACGTTTAAATATGCAGATACATAACGAAGCTGTAACAGTAACACTTAAAGCGCACATAGAAACTTTCCCTAGACCTGGTAGGAACTTTTTAACATTTTTGTGATAAAAGATAGCGATAATCTATCGCTTAAACATGTATCAGATTACCCCACAATTAACACTAATTACAAATGCCCCGGAATAGAATTTAGAAACAGCTAATAGCCAGCAACACTGCTATCAAGAATTAACGTACGATTTCTCAAGATTAAGATTTCGACTAAAATACCCAGAGGCTGACTAAAAATAACGTTGAAAGAATGAAAAAATGATGGGATTGCGATTTGGATATGCGTTCCGTTAAGCTCGATTTTATTGCAGTTGTGTGTATTATGTTTAAATAAAACATAATACCTACACAATTCCTAGACAAAAGTATAACAAGGAATAGAGCTGAAAACTGCTATTTTTGAATAAGAAACAGCAACGAATTATTCCAAGGTTCATGACAGGCCATGTACCATTAAAAGAATACCTACATAAGAATTGGTTATGTGAATGGGGCTTTAAGTGTAGACCTTGCAATAAAGAATTAAAAACCACCAAAACGTATACTTTGTGAAGCATTGGATCACATATTTTTTATTTAGACAACAGAAACTAGAGAAATTATACAGATATATACACATACAGAGTTTATATATTTTATTACAAGGTATTAAGCTACTGGAGAAGCCTACAGGTTGCAATACTAGAAGCGAAAGCCCTAATCAGATGAATATATATTGACTGTTACGTCCGCTGATCAGAATTCGTTAGTGAACGGGATACTTACAAGCACACTAATGCTATTTCGCATCTTATTTGTATATCGTATCTTTTTTGTTCAGGTTTTCAGTGGTTTTTCTATTTTCATTGCTTTTTATATGATTCTAGTAGGCAGGGCGTCCTAAAAAAGTTTTCAAACACTACAACAACTTTATTTATTATCTAATTTTAATACTCTGTTCATTAAATGAATTGGCTTCAGAAAGATTACGTACAGCATTGAGAATGATCTTTTTTCGCATATAATTTACAAGGAGCGTTAGTCAACTTTTTTTCTCAAAATGTACTATACACGTTTTACAAATTTTTATAAAAGAGAATTTTCTATCGATTGCAATCATTTAATAAAAACACACACGCACTTAAAAATGGAAGAAAATTATAGCTTTTGGCTAATTTTTGATACTGCAATTCGTAGTGGGCTATAAGTTAGTGTAGATAGTTGTACATTTACATTATATTAATACAAAAAAGAATTTTTAATATTAAGTTTTTTATTTAAAAAACAAATGAAAAAAGATAGAAACACTGTCCTATAAATATTATTCGAACTGAGCACCATTCCAATAAATACACCTCCTTGCTATAAAAGTAACCCTGTTGGTGAGTGATATTTATCGGCAGTGTGAATTATTCTGTTCCGTTAATCATCTACATTGTCAGGTGGCATTAGAAAATAATTTTTCTAATTTGGTTCCATAAGAGAAAGTCTAAAGGAGAAAGGTCTGATGAACGACCGGCCATCTAATATTTGTAGTTCCATATGTGCCTATCCACCTTTGATCAAACTGTCTATTTATGATAATACAATAGTATGTAAAACAGCTCCATCTTGATGAAAGTATAGCTGGGCACATTGATTAACAGGTTACGGTTCTCCTGGATTTCTCCAAGCAACGTATGGTATTTTTCTTGATTTATATTACCGTCATTAAAATATTGTCCAATTACTAAGTATCCCGTTCACTAACGAACTCTAATCAGCGGGCGAAACAGCTAATATATATTCGTCTGACTAGGGCCTTCGCGTCTAGCATTGCAATCTGTAGGCTTCTTCAGTAGCTTAGTACCGTGTAATAAAATATACAAACTCTAAGCGCGTGTTCGGTGCAATTTTTCTAGTTTCTGTTGTCTAAATAATAGATATGTGATCCAATGCTTTACACAGTATACGTTTTGGTTGTTTTTAGTTCTTTATTGCAAGGTTTACAGTTAAAGCCCCCTTCATATAACCAATTCTTATGTAGGTATTCTTTTAGTGGTACATGGCCTTTCATGAACCTTGGAATAATTCGTTGCTGTTTCTTATTCAAAAGTAGCAGTTTTCATCTCAATTCCTTGACATACTTTTGTCTAGGTATTTTGTGCACAACTGAAATAAAATCGAGCTTAACGGGACCGATATCCAAATCGCAATCTCAACGGTACAGATCGCGTACGGAGTTTGTTTTCGGGTATTTTTCGCCGTAGTTTTCCAGGTGCGACACTGTTTTATTATTTATTAATAATTTAATAATCTGCTGATGATGACAACTTAGTTGTCGAAATACGTATAGAGAATATGAAAATTGATGTGGCAAGGGGTTATATTGGGTTGGGAAAAAGTTCGTGGCGTTTTTTCAGTAAAATTACGTCCCCGCATGGCGCGTAGAATTTATTTAAACCGAATATGAAAATGTTTGATTTTTTTGTGGCGGTGAAAAACTTCTGTGGGGGTGAATATATATCAACCCTTAATTCCATTGAGAGAGTGATCGAAACAGATGATAGTCAGAGGGTGCTATATCCGGACTGTAAGGTGGGTGCATCAAAACTTCCCAACCAAACTCTCTCAATTTTTACGGGTCCAACATGTTAACTTTTTAATCGCCTGGCGTAATCTCTCTAGTTGTGCACAAAAAATCGTCTGACCAGTTGGAAAATTCCCCTCCAGTCCCACCATACACACAGCATCACTTTTTTTGGCGTCAATGTTGGCTTAGCGAACGCTTGTGACGGCTCACCATCCTTTATCCACGATCTTTTACGCTTCCGATTATCATAACCATTTTTCATTCCGGTTATTAAACGTTTCAGAAATCGATTTCATTCCGTTTCAGCAGCGCATCGCAGATGTTAATGGCATCTATGTAGACATTTTTAGCTTTGTGTAAATGGTTCAAAACAGAATTTAATAATCTCTTAACTTTTTAAGCAGATTTTTCAGTGATTAGCATATCTTTCACATTGAAATTTGATTTCCGCGCAACCGATAAATATAGTACACAGCACAAATTTTATCACAAGCCTGCGCAGCGTTCTCTATCATAATTAATATGGCTAATTAATTTTCATGCGAATAACTTTCCAACCACTAATACTTCATTAAGGAAGGTTCTTTGTTTGACTTGTTGTTCATAGATAATGGACCCAATATATTTGTGATGTAGTCAAAATACCAACTTTTTTATATTTTTTAACCTTTGAAGATAGAACAGGAAGAATAATTTAGACATTTTTACATAGAATTTAATAATCTCAATTAAGCATTCATAGCATAACTTGATTTCCAAAATATAGTACCAACTCATGCTCTTTTAAATGGCAATCATAGTTGACTAATACTTCATTAAGGTGGTTCTTTGTTTGATTTCATAGATAATGGTTTGTTGTAGTCATCTTTTTCATATTTTTTATTATAGCGGAAATAATTTAATTACTATTATTAATTGAAGGAATAATGGGCAAAGGATAATGATTAAATAATTGCAGCGTCCATTAATATCGTACTAGAATTAAGTGTTACTATGCTCGCAATAGAAATAGTATTGACACTAGCAAAATGCATTTATTTATTGGGTCTAATGTGGTGTTTCCACAAAAAAGGTTAGTTTAATTTTTAAATAATAATAAATACAGCCCATTTAAGAAATATATTTTATACCCTATATCGAGAATGAAAATTGTTATTTGCTCGATTGTGTTTTGGAGAAACAAATAATAATCTGCATTTTTCGTACACAATTCTTTATGCACACAAAATGAAATTGATCCAAAAAATAGACTATTTAATGACATAATAATGTTCGTTGATTTAAAGATAATCCTCGTCTTACCGTGAAAAGGCGAGATCAATGTATTTTTTTTTGTCTAAACGTATGGTGTGACATTTTTGGTATAAAAATATTGAGACTATATTTTTATTTAATTTTATTTAATAGTTTGATTTACGCTTTCTATGTAAGTTGGAAGATATGCTAGATGAATTACCACTAAATTGAATTCACAATTCCAAATACTTTAAATATGATGGTGTACTTGCTCATATTTTTCGAAACTTAGTATCTTTAAAACATTTTCTTAACTAAATTGGTAATGCAGGTCCTTCTCTGGCCGTCAAGATTATTAGATATTACGCCACTAGATTTTTTTCTAATGGCGTGCCATAACGAACAAAGTATATAAAAGCAAACTTAACAATGTAGAGAAGCTAAAAATTAATACAATATTACGGTAGCCAAAGAAGTGTCGGCCTACATACTCTACGAGATGTTCATTCCGAAGTGATGAAAATACTGTCTGCTCATTTGTTTATTGCCTTTACAAAATATTGTTGTCATTTATCATTTTTCTCTCATTCATTTCTCAAAATTAAAATAGTTTTTCAAAGCATATTTGTCAATAATTTATTCAATTAGTAATAGTAATTGATTTATTTTCACTATAATAAAAAGTGTTAACAAGATAATTATAACAAAGTGATAGCTAACTATGATTGTCATTTATAAAACATAAGTTATATTTTGAAAAACAAGTGTGACATGAATTTTTAATTGTGATTATTAAATTCTACTTAAAAATATCTATCAAATGCAGTTTTCAGTTTTATTATGTCTTTAGTAGTTACAAAGATATGTAAGATTGAAGATTTTCGCGAATTTCAATTTCTCAATATTTCAAAAAAGTTGTCAGAAAACAATGAACGAATGAGGTACTGTTAAAAATAGTTAAATATTGTCTGTGTAAGAATTGAATTTCTCAAACAATACTGAAGGCAGGACAATCTTAGATTCTATGACATTCATGAAAACCTTGTTACACATTTATTCAGGTTTTCTCCACGTGAAACTAATTACGCGAAATTGTACTTTATAGTATAAGTTTAAACAAATAAAGTAAGTGTTTTCAAACCTGCCTTTTACAGCATAGCAAAAAAGATGAAAACCCAGAGCCGTAAACCTAAACAACATTTGAACGTCCGAAAATGTGACTTTTTTAATGTTTTTCGAGATATATTTCTTTTCATAGTAGTAGAAATAATTCCTCAAAATGGATAGTAATATAATATAAATAGAAAGCAGCTCACGAGCAAAATCTACCATAACAAGAGTTAAATCAGTCATACCTGACTTTTTCTATAATTCTTTGCTATCAAAAAGCCGAGAAGAAAACAAAATAGCGTACTTTTTGTATTACAACCGCTTGTACTTAAGGGCATAGGACATGAATGAAAGGAATTGTAACATCGCAATGTCAAACAATTTTTGACAAAAGAGTAGAATTCTATTAAAATTATTCACGAACTGATTGCAGTGTGTGAGAACGAGACTCCGCCGTATTTCAATGTAAAATATTGGTTAAAACAGTTTTGGCGGGCTTGTGAATTTATTGATAATGAGCTAAGAAGCGGAAGGCCTTCGGACGTAACCAATTCTGGTTCTTGCATTAAATTTGAAAAATACTTCTCAAAGATAATCTTTTGACAGTTTGTACCATTGCTAAAGCACTAAATACAGTACCTTACAATTAAATTAGGGTGTGTATGTCAAAGCGTATAGTTTATATTTGTTCATCACAGAACGTTTACGAATTGGAAACCACAATAAATTTTCTACTCAATTGATATGTAAATAATTAAATAAATGTCTACACAAAACAAATATAAACTGCACTATTTACAGAGCAACACAATTCTCGGAAAAGATTATACCATTTTAGCGGAACATATTTGCATTCGCTTAATAGTATTTGTGTTGCAATACAACGCTCATTAAAACAAACGTTTCAATGAGAATATACGTTCTCTCTGAATATAATTTCGATTGCGCTCGTTTAAACGCTTTAATTGACATATCTATTATTTACTTTTTTAGTACTGTATTATTAGTCTTCGCTTATTTTATTATTTTAGAGGGAGTTGCGTCAATGATATCTGCATATTACTGCAGATACCAGTGGCGCCTATAATACGTGATTTGATGTGCCGAAATTGCTGAAAATATCATATTCTTATGAGTAACTTAGGCATTGTAGACAAAGTGTGTCTGTAAATTTTCAAGTTATTTTAATCCTTTATCTAGCAAGACTAGTTTATTCAAATAGGTTTATTTAACAAAACCTCTTTTTCAAAAGTTTAATAAATATAAAATAAATATAGTTTAAGTGCTTTATGGAAATAATTTAAAAATAAGAGAAATGTAATTGTCTACAACTGCCTATCCTCAACAAATACGGTGCAATAAGTACACGAGAAATTCTGTTTCTTCTTACACCGTATATTTGAATCCTGTTCATATTGATTCTGTCTAAATAAGGATCATATTTAAAATTATAGAAAAACCAACACATTACATAGAAATATCTTTCTGCAGTAATTTAAAAAGGCGTCAGTGGGGAAAAGGCATTTTTAGACTGAGATATGCTCTTTTGAAATTGTAATTTATAATTTTGCGAAATCCATTATTTTCTGCTTCTAATTATGTTATTTGATATAAATCTATCCTTTCATTTAGAGTGGTTATTCCTAGCCCCTCCAAATAAGTGCCGAATATCTTTCTCAAATAACGAGTGTTATACAAGTATATGTGTCACATAAAGAAATACAAATACTGGCATTTAAAAATCGTAAATTCATTATTAGTGTAATGATATAAGACTATGGACATAAAGGTTTACAATATCAATACATATTTGATGGAGTTAAAAAAAGTGTGTATATCTGGTTGTAAACGAGAAAAAAGACTTAAATTAGCAATTCTTAAATCTTACTTTTAAGTGATTATTTATTGGCAAAAGGAGTAAACATCAATTTCTCTTATCTTTAAATGATATACTTGAAGTAGTTTTAAGAATTAAGCTGACTCCTGTTAATAACAATCTTATTTATTTTATATTCGCATTAAGCTTTTTATAAATTAATCATCAGAAATAAATATTTTGAATACCTGATAGAGCCAGGAGGGCACATTGATTGTCATCTAAGCGCTAATGTGGAAACCATAGGTGGCCTAGTTGGTTTATTTTCAAGTATTCTCTCTATTTCGGCCATCATATTACTATTCAATTTAGGCACCAGCTAAAAACGTAACAAAAGTAAAATTAATGTTAGAGAACAGCTTATTATTGATTACCTGAAGTGATTGAATACTGTCATATAATTGATCAACACTACTGGCTCCAAGCAGTAAACACTGAACAGATTCATTTTTCAAAGACCATGCTATGGCTAGCTGTACCAAAGTACAACCCATTCTTTCCACAAGACCAGTCAATTCTCTGATTCTTTCGACTTGCCTCCTCGACTCTTCCGGTTGTAATCTGTCTTTCATCCAACTGTAGCACTAAAATTATTTTTTATTATATTCACATTCTTAAATTGCGATATATTAATTACTTCTTTATTGGCTGCGGCCGTCTCATCTTCAGTCCAAGAAAACGAACTATATTTGCCTCTAATGGTTTGCTTTGAAAATAATTGCATACTACCTTCCTCTTTACCTTGAGAAAGTCCCATAGATATAGGCGACCAAGCCATGAGACCTTAAAATTGAAAATTTAGAATATCATTTATAATCAAATAGGAAAAACGCGTCGACACAAAAACAAATTCGTAACGATTTGCTCATAGATCACCATTCTTACAGTTTCTATTTATATCGTAAATATTTTTATTGTCGAAAAAAATAATAAAATTGATTAAAAAGAAAAACCTGTCTAAGTTGTAAGGTAAACATTTTCTAAATTTTTTACCATAAACGTAACATGGACAAAAAACTTATATATATATTAAACATGTTTTAATTAGAATCGTAATGTTGTTCCTCGAACTTATGTCGAAGCAAAGTTTTATGTACAGTCTTTTGTCTTCTCTTTTAAATAAATCAGTTTTCGTATTGTGGTGTACTGTTTCTGGAAGTCTTAAGTAAAGCAAAGGATACCATTCTACTTTAGTTACTATTCACCTTTAGAAGTTTCCATCGAATAAATTTATAAAATAAAATATGTTTCTCGCAAACAAGACGGAATTCCTCTTGAATAAATATAGACGTTTTGTAAAAAGTAGAACACCCTAATATTTACATAAATGACAAGTAGTTCCTTTCTTAACAATGTACAGTTTCCTATATTCATTTTCGTATTGAGAAATCGAAATAATTATCCCAATTTTTTCGCAATTCTATGTGAACTAAACTATGTTGTTACGCATTGGCTTAATTTATGTAAACGTTGAAGAAATATATCCTGATAATTGCATAATGACATCACTTCTTCGCCACTCAAGTGACTTTTGGCATAATAGCGCTAGAATATTCTCGCGGTGCTCTATCGAAAAGAATGAACTATTTTCGTTGGGTATAAAAAGCTGAGACCGGCACCAGGTATTTAACGGCGAGCAACGAACGTGTTATTATTGGACGAGCACCGGCACTTTCAATATGAATATGAAAATAAGTGTTGCATATAGTGTTTACAAATATATTATATTATATACAATATTAGTTACTAAGTACATATTTCATAATTTAGTTTTTAAAGAAACATATTTTGTCCCTTTTTAAATAATTATTGCGTTCATATTTATTCGAATCCTATAATCCTATAATTTTGCATCAGGTGTACTGACAGCAAAAATATAAGCAATAATAAGTAAGTGACTAATTAGACAATTTAAAACTATAAAATAGTGGTGCGAAAGTCAATATTTTTAAATTAAATCGGAACGATTACAAAACAAATAAATATCAAATAGTGTATATGTTGAAAGGAAAAAAATGTTAAAGTTTATACTACTTAAGAAATTGTAAAAATACAATTACTGCTGCCAAATATTTGTACAAGAAACTGCAAGCGATTTGTGTTAGAAATTACTGAACTAAAACGTTGATAAAAACAAAAATCGATTTAACTAATTAATGTTAATATGAAAGGATTTCCTCTAGAAATTTTCAATCTTACGAATTACGTGTAATATTAATAGTAATCAACTAGGTTTGGCTTTATATTGTCCCAATTTTTGCTGTTACTCCAGAAGATTCGATAGGGATGCGTTTTACTCTCCTCTCACGCGGCGAGAACGCTGTCCTTAAGAAATTACAAATGTCATGGACTAGGGGGAAGATAATGGGATAGATATACTCAAACGATCAGGAAACCCTAAAAAGAAAACTTAATACTCGCCGAGTGAAATAAGTAAAAGAATTCTTATCTAATGAGTCAAGACGATTTTAAAGAAAAAAGACACGTCGTGATGCTTGCCATCAAAACGTTACCTAAGGACAGCAAGGAAGAAATATGTATTAATGATTTAATAACACAGTAAATATATCCACACGGCAACAAAACTTAAGAGATTGAGACAGAATTTTAAGGTATCTCTATATAAAAGGAAAAGTCTAATCCGAGTTATTACAATCAACAGTGTTAGTTCAACTAAACTAAATAAAAAAAAGAAGAAAGAAGAAAACAAAACCAAACCGAGACAATAATATCACATGGTGAAATTTCTGAACAAGGAGAGAGGAATTTTATCACACACCAATTGTAAGGCTTTATTCCTTCGACCGGATCTACGGACCAAGAAACGACAAACAGATAGCTGTAGAACAAAGTGCGTTGACTCGTTTTTAGGATTTGAAACCTAAACAAATCAATTCCCAAAGTCGCGAAAGGGTACATCAGGAAAGTCGGAGCCGGAGATACTATTCAATATCCGGCGAATGAGCTTGAAAGTTTTGATATGTGAAACGGAGGTACCACTAGTATTATCGGTCAGTTGGTATATCCAGGGCGGTACGATCTACATTACAGTAACAACTCCAACAAATTTAGGCTCTAATTTAGTTGCAAATTGTTTAGTAGCATCACACCGAACGAAGTTTCATTGATGTAAATGCCAAGAATTCTGACTCGAACGTCTCCCTTGAACACCACCCATCGACGAATGAATGAAGCGTCATAAGTAGGTAACTTAGGCGAATAGTACTTCCGCATATGCATACTGCAATTTCCGTTATGAACAGTTGGTAACTGCATCGTATAAAATCGTTATCGACGAGTAAATTTATCTGCATCTCCTCAGACAACTAACTATAACACCTAAACATAACCAACATACTAGAACAGTTGTCAACAAAACCTCCATTTGATTTTTGAGTACAGCTTTGAATATCCTTAAAAAGTTGTGCCTTATAATCAGGCGATTCCCAATTGTGATATCTAGAACGACATGACCGAAACCACAACAAAGCTTTGCCTTCAAGCAGAAAAGCAAAAAAAGAATGAAGCAGAGTTGACTATATTAAATGAAATAAAATAACAGAAAATATTGGATCATCGACTTTACCTAAACGTTCCAAGAACGTATTCAGAAGGACAGAACTTCACTACTCTGTTCTGAGGTTAGGTAATCAAAGCAAGTCGCTTAATTCGATTAATAGCATGAATTCGTATCCGAAGTGCATCCAATTATTTAATTATTCGACCTCATGAGCACCTACTTGTATATCTGATCTGGCCTTAGCTCGAAATATATTTAATTCACTTCCCTATTCGAAAAAAGTGAAGCGATAGGGTAGGAACAGATAAGTGATTGACCTTATAATTATTCAAATAAGTTGTGACTGGATGGAGAAAAAAGACTTGGAAATTCAATTAAAGTCAATTCGATACAAAATTAGAGGAAGAAATCCTAAATAGTAAATTATGTTCAATAAATAGTAAAAATGTTTGCTCAAAAATTTATAAAAAAAACCGAGTTACTTGAATATAATTAAATTTAAAATTGACACTGAAGACCAGAGTTAATATTAAATTCTGTTAGGCGCCAAAACTGCGGCGTCAACCAATAACCAACCTAGTTAGTTAGAGACTTGTTTCAGAGGAGAATAAAAAAAGAAACCTTCAAACGGCGTTTAATACTAAAGACGTCAGTGGTTGATTAAAACAAGTAATATGAGTCGCAGGTGGTCAACGAATAAGATTATAAAAAAAATCTGCATAAAGTGAAGACATGGTGAAGTAAATTTGACAGTTAAGTGGGAGAAAAACAAGAAACCAAATAGTTCAAAGTGCGCGTAAATTAACTGTTACAAGATAAAACTAAATATCGAAGTAATATTACGGTATTATTAACATCAAGAGAAAAACTGGAACATACAGATGTTGCGGTCCATTTCAGTGTTTTTCTGTCGGTCAGCTAGAAGCGATTTCCATATATGTAGCAGTCGTTGGCCGTCATCACGTTTATTAAGAAGTTAGATTCTTTACTGTGTCGAACCATTTTATTATAATTCTGGCAGCTAAGTTTTCGTTCTTCGTGAAAACCTTGGGGTTGTCCAAATCGATAGAATATCTTGTTAAGAACCTATATTGTGCTAACGATTATGTTGGTTCTTTCTTGACAACTGTGTTACTATGTCCTTTTCTTCTAACTTTGATTCGTTTGCTCCATATTGATCATACTCGGCTATCTTTCTATGTGTAGTAAAAACGGTGCCGATGTTGCGTCTTCTTAATATAAACTACCCTTTTTCCGTTTTTGATTTATTGCAGCAACTGATCTACTAGTCAGTTTCGAAGTCACGTCCTTATTTATATAAGTACCAATCATAGAGACCTTGTCCGTATTAGAGAATAAGCACCAAAGCAAATACTCAACATAATAGAACACTGTCTGGGAAACACCTATTTCACTTACACCAGCCAGAACTATCGATAAGTCGAAGACGCACCGATGGGATCCCATCTATCGCTAATTATTGCCAACATTTTCATGGAGAATTTCGAAACAAATACCTGCGTTGACAAACCTTTCTTGTGGCTGCGGTATATCGATGATGTGCTCGGGATTTGCACATATGGCAGAGAGAAACTTGAAAGCTTCTTACACCTCTTGAATGTTTTAACATCCAAAAACTAATTCATAATGGAGGTAGAAGATTAAGGAAACCTACCTTTTCTTGACATGCTGGTGATCAAGAAAGAAATTAGGGCACAACCTATATTGGAAACTTACACATACTAATAGATACTTAAAAACACAATCACACCATCATCCGAAGCAACTGAATTTCGCTGTAAAATCTCTAGTAGTTTTAGGATCCAAACGATTAACAGTCGATCACAAACGAAGCGAGAACTAATATTAGAAACGCTCTCCTCGCAAACGGCTATTCAGACAAAGTTATAAACAAAGGCAGAAACAGCTGCAATAAATCAAAAACGAAAAAGAGAGTTCATATCTAGAGCCTTTCTCTCACATATGAAATGTACTGCAGACAAATTAGACCGCATATTAAGAAGACGTAAGATCGACATAGCTTTTACTACACATGAAAGATGACGAAACAGGCAACGGGAAAGACATAATTCCACTAGGAGATCAGGACGTGTAAAATCAACCCTACGCGGGACAGACGAATAGGTGAATCAACCTTAGAAGAGAACATGGAAACCTAGTTGTCAATAAAGAATTAATATCATCATTAGCGCAACATAGGCTCTTACAGAACATTCTATCGATTTCGACAACACCAAGGTTTTAGCGAAGAGCGAAAACCTAGCTGCAAGAATTATAGGTAAAGTCATAAACAAAACCAGAAACAGCTGCAATAAATCGAAAACGGGGATAAGTCTTTCTCCCATATATAAAAAGTACTCACACAAAGTCAGCCGCATACTAAGAAGACAACTTCGACACTGTTTTCGCTACTACACCTAGGGAGATGGCCGATGAAAATAGCAACCCGAAAGACAATGCCACTAGAAAATCAGGATAATTTTAATTAATGGCCCAATCTTATATAAATTATCTGTCAATATCTTCATCGGAAATTTACTATTCGTAATTAAGTATTGTTACACTCTCTATATATAATAATTTCTTATATCGTTTTTAAGATTAATTTATTTAATTTAAAATACAATTCGATCTTGAATTCTTAAATTATTATACTGTCATTATTTGTCCGGTCCTCGTATATATATTCAGATGCAGAGTCCTTTTGTGTTAGTCACGTACAAATGGTCAAGGCTGCCATAAACACCGAAATCAGGTACCAAAGACTGTACTTGAAGTTACCAACTTTTCACTGACTCATATTCGATATCAATTTAGTTATATTGATTTCTAATGCAATTCGCGATTCAAATACCAATCCCGATTTTCTTTCTTTTACACAGAATACACGTCTACTATTCTGTGTAGATAATTTTTTTCAATACTAATTTGTTTCCCACCAGTTTAGCGTGCCTATTCTTCCGTGTCATTGGTCCGTTCAAACATGACACGCACACATAGCCCCTCAGCCTAAGGGTTCCTTATAAAGCCACAGTTCGTAAGAAAACAACCCTCTTCGCTTTTCTGTCGTCATCCAGACTACACGCGTCCTTCACGTGTTTGTGCCGCGAACCTTTTTCGCGCTTCTTGTGACCTCGTGTTTAATTTCGCGGACGCGGAAAATACACAGCTTCCTGATCCATGATATATACATATACACAAACACGCAAGTACACGCATCGCCCGATGCACATTTTAAATCTAACTCTTTGTATATTTTATTAAACAGCTAAATATCGTTAGACTTATCTTTTATTACAGCTTTGCTATTACGTTATCATATTTTATTTGTTGCTCTCGTTCTTATTAATTATCTTTATTTAACACATTCAAGCTTTAAGAATTAATTTAACTTGTGAATAAAATTTTAAAGGCATTCCTGTCGTTTTATTTCCACTAATAATCTTTCTTTCAGCTTAGCACACGTCCTGGACTTTTGATGCTCATTGTACACAACTACTAATTATTAACTCCTTACATTAACATTGAATTAACCGTCATTCATTTTCATCTTTTTCAAAGGAGGAGGTAATAGTATATACTTAATGCTTTTCCATGGTTTTTGTGGACATGTTATCACATTGTGTAAAATTTCAGTTTTTGCAAAAGTAGTAACACCGATTAATTCTTTAAATGTATTTCCAAAAATTTCATGTTCTATTTGATAATAAAGCATTGTAAATGATATCTTTCAATTATTGTTTGATTCTACTACTCATTTCATTTTGATTTTTGCATAATTTTTTAAATTCAAAGTTGGGTTTGATATCTTCGAGTAATTTTAATTGCTCATAACCATTTTTATTTTTCCTTGGTTTTGTTGTAATTTCGTTATTTGTTCTTCGTATCTTTTTCCATTTTCTGCGACTAGGTTACCAGTTATGGTTTTTACTATATTTCATTTCTTTCTACTTTTCGATTGCATTGCTTCCATTAATTCTTGTAGTCTTTTTTTCGTAGTTTTTTCCAGTTTCTCAATTTCCAATGTAGGTTTTTCAAAGTTTGTATTTCTTGTTTCTAGCTAATTTTTCCATTTTCCAATTAATTCAGAATAGTATTTTCTTACTACTAGTCCAAATTGATTTTCAGTGTTTTATGCGGTTCCTATTAGGAGTAATCCAATTTTATCTTCTACTCGTATTTTGATTATATCTGTATCCCCTTCCAATGAGGAACCTGGGACGCAGGATAATTTTCGTGAATTTATGTGATATCGTAGAATTTTGTTTTTATTTGTTTTAACTTCTACTGTTCCATTTACATTTATGTTGGTAACTGTATCATATCTTCACACCTTCCTTTTGTTTTCTGTGAATAATATTTATGTGAGTTAGCGTATACTGCTTGGCCTATTTTAATTCTTCATTTTCCCGTTTTTCATTTAATTTAATAATTTTGTTTTCTTTATCTTGTTGAATCTTCTTCTGGTTATATAAAGGAATCGTAAGTTCTTTATGTTTCTGTATACATATATTCCTGATAATAAGTTTCATCGTAATACAAATCCATTGGTTCTTTCGTTTTGCATGTCCGTAAAAAAGTTCAAATGGTGCACATGCAATTGTTGAATAATTAGTTGAATTATAAGCTAATATTGACAACTTCATAATTTATTTTATATCTTGCGTTAATTTTTGATTTTTTATTATTTTTATATGTTCTAAAAGTATTGAATGTAATTATTCAATTAGTGTATTCGAGTCTGGATTTAATGGTGTTGTGTAGTGTACTTTAATTATATATAATTTTAGTGATTGTTTTAATGTTGCATTATCTAATTCTAAATCATATTCATGACAATATCTTTTGGCAATCCATGTATACTAAAATTTTCTATTAATTTATTTACAACTTCGTTTTTCTTTGAATCTGATAACCTTGTGCATATTTTTAACAATAAAAGACACGTTGTTAAAAAAAATTGAGATTTTATTGAAATAGTATCAACATGAATTTTATCAAAAGATAATTATCAATTAACTGCGAATTTAAAAAAGTAATTTTGTTGGTGTTTCATCATTTTGACAAATTCCGCATCTTTTAAAATATTTTGCGATGTGGCTTTTCATCTGGTTCCAATAATAATTCTCCTTAATTTTTATTAGAGTTTCATTAATTTCACGATAATTAGTTTTTCCCTTATGGTGTTGCATTACGATTTCAATTTTATTTTCAGGTATTTCAATAATTTTTACCCCTCTGGTATATAAATGCAAATGTTCAATATAAATTTGACACATTTTTTTAAAAATTTCATCTTTTGTTTATATGCAAATCATTTCCTTAAGACATTATATCCTTTATTAAATTGATCAATTTTTGTTTCAAGATTAGTTTAGTTATTATCGTAAAAGGTTTACCAAATATATAAGATCTGAATTGTTTACAAACCTAAGTAATTGCTAACGTTCTTTTTCCAGTGTTTAATATTCTGTTTCTGGTAATATTCTTGATGCATGGAATTTTATTCTATTTCATTCTACAGTTCCTGTGATAATATTACTCCTATAGTTACATCTGATAGCGCTATCTTAAATTCCCAAAGTTGGCCGTAAACATTAAGTGCATTTAAACAAGGTAAATTGTGATATGCATTGTGGTTACTGAAAATATATATATTCTGGAAATTTTTCTTATGTTGTTTTAGTAGAAATATATGAAGCTGATGCTCCGTTATTAATTAACAAGTTTGTATCAACTTCCGGTGCATAAAGACAAGGTAAACGATTAGCATGCAAATGATTAAATTTTGAATATGTATTAAATTTTACTGTTGGAGTTGATTCGGTGGTGTCCCGTTTACTGAGATGGAAAATTTGGTTCTTGTCCTGGTTCTCATGCAAATATTTCCGTATGTCTTCGTCTCATTTTTGTTGAAATTCGTACTCTTCAGAGTCTTGAGAATCTTTGTCTGCTGGTTAATCTTGTTGATGTAATTCTTCAAATTTCCATTTTTGTTGGGAAGTTGATGGCCCAATGGTGTTTGCTTTATTCGGCTCAAACTTGTGTCTACAGTCATTGGTTGTGCTCTTGATTTTCTTTTTTACATTGTTGGGCAACTGATTTCGCAAAATGAAAACTTGGTTTAGTCGGAAACGGATTTTGTTTTGAATATGCTTGAAATTGGTATGATTATGGTTGTTGTTGTTGTTGATATGATCGTTGCATTCGAGAGCATTGTCGCACTTGATTTTGATATCGCATGTTTCTTGGTGTAATTTGTTGCACTACTTTATGCATATTTTATAGCATTGTCGATCTATCACATCGATATTGCCAATTTTGTTATTATTAAATTGCCATTAATGCATTTTCTAATGTTTGGGGATTTTTGCAAATATATTGCTTCGCTTAATAGACTATAATAATTCATCAAAGTCTTTAAAAAATTTGTAAAGTCGTATTTTTATATAAATTCGTTTTCAATTGTATCAATTCTTCGCCTGTGTACAAATGCACTTTTGTTAACAATAGATTCAATATATGCCTGATTCTTTGTCTAAATACATGTGGGTTTTTATTATTTTTAGGTATTTCCATCGTTAGGCCATTTAATAAATAATCTTCCGATCATTGGTCTGCGAATGATAGTTCAAGTAATTCTTTTATATTTTGCCGGGATTTCAATTTTTTAGGTCCAATTATTGATTCTGTCCCACCGCTTAGTTTAGATTTTATAATTCTTGGGATATATGGGTTTATCAGATTTTCTCAGCCCGTTCTGCCATAATCTGTTTTGGTAAGTGTTCGCATGCATCGATAAACAATGGTAAAGTGTTTGGTTTACCGTTGCATATCGGTTTGGTTGAAATTTCTGCTTGACTAATAGAACTTCATGTACATATTTGTGTTACTATCCTATTGACTAGATTTGATAAAATGTCTTCTACTGACATGCAATATTATAGTATCAAAGATTAATTTTGATAGTTTTCCGTTGTATATTTCAATATCTTTCCCGAAAGCAAGATTCGCCTTTCAATCTCTACACTAATTTGTAAAGGGTTTTCCAATAGGGACTTGACAACTTTTAATTCAATTTGTGAACGCACCCTTTCACTAATCATCGAACTGACACTGTCAATTTATTCAGTAAACTAAACATTTTCATCATGGTAAAGTACACGAACGAACAACGTCTGCAAATTATAAAAATTTACTATAGAAATTCGGAGTCGGTGACCGCTACTTTAAGAGCGTTAACTCCGATTTTCGGTCGTAATTCTCGCCCTAGTAGACAGGCAGTAACAAGTTTAGTGCAAAAATTTGAGTCTACATATTCGTTGTGTGATGTTGCCGTGCCAGTGAGACAACGGGTTGATCGAAGTGTCGAAAATATCGCTGCCGTTGAAACGTCCGTAGCAAATGATCCAAATCAGTCAATTCCACGGCGTTCTCAAGAGTTGGGCATCTTCCAGGCCACTTTATGGCGAATTTTGCGTAAGGATCTTGGTTTACACCCATACAAGATCAAGCTGACTCAAGAATTGATGCCGATGGACCATTTGAAGCGACGTAAGTTCTCCGATTGGGCTCTGGAAAAGATGCGCCAACATGATCAATTTCATCGCAAAATCATTTTCAGTGACGAACCTCATTTTTGGCTCAATAGGTTCGTCAATAAGCAAAATATGCGTTATTGGTCGGGTGAAAATCCACATGTGTTTCATGAAACACCACTTCATCCACAAAAATTAACTGTTTGGTGCGGTTTGCATGCCGGCGGCGTCATAGGGCTATATTTTTTCGTCGACGATAATGATAGTCACGTTACTGTGAATGGTAATCGTTATCGCGCCATGATTACCGATTATTTTTGGCCCGAATTGGAAGATATGGACTTGGACAACATGTGGTTTCAGCACGACGGTGCCACAAGCCACACAGCACACGTTACAATCGATTTATTGAAGAGTAAGTTTGATGAGCGTGTTATCTCAAGAAATAGACCAGTCGATTGGCCGCCTCGTTCGTGCGATTTAACGTCTCTAGACTTTTTTCTTTGGGGCTACGTCAAGTCATTGGTCTATGCCAATAAGCCGACAACGTTGGAAGAGCTCAGAGCGAACATTGAACGCGAAATAGCAGCCGTTTCGGCCGAATTGTGTGGCTGAGTCATCGAAAATTGGGTCCAACGATTCGACCGCTGCAAACGTGGCCGCGGTGGCCATATGAATGAAGTCGAGTTCCATTCATAAATGTTTTGATTGTACTTCAACTCGATAATAAAGTTTTTGAAATATCTCAAATGGTCTGCATTTTATTTTGAAAAAAAATTGTCAAGTCCTTATTGGAAAACCCTTTATTAGCTATTGAATAGATAATAAACAACATATCTCAACTCATATCAGATGTTCTTAATTTTTATGTTGCTTTTCGTGGTTGAGGTTTTTTTCTTGGTTTTTCGATTCTTTCTTGTTTGTATATTTTTAATTTTAATATTAATTGGCACTTAACTGAGATTTCGCTGTTGCTCTACGCCCACCACCATCTTTGGAAAATTTGATCATTCCTTTCTTAACCAATATAATTGACGCGATTTGGATGGTTTTGGTATCTTTTCCTAACTCAGGCATTGAACGTTTTATAAACTTTCTTTTCGGCCTAAAGAATTAAAATTCATAGGCATTATGTCGAACATTTTTAATTCTTCGATAGTGATTGACAAATCCTATTTATATATCTTTATATATCAAAAACAATGCTTAGCTTGCACCACGTGCATTCTTACCTTGCATATATGAATGGAAGTTATTGTGTCAGCGACTATAACTTGTATATAAATGTTTGAGCAAATAAATATCAAAAAGTGTATATGTTGAAAGCAAAAAAAATGTTAAAGTTTATACTACAAACGAAATTTTACGAATAAAATTATTGATGCCAGATGGCTATGTAAAAACTGCACGCGGCTTGTGCTAGAAATTACTGAACTAAAACGGCGATAAGAATAAAATTAAACTTAAAATGATAATGAATGATTAATGACTATATTTAATAAGATAAAAAAAATAATAGAAGAAAATTTACTCTCAAAGACGCTGACTACATTTCATATATTTAACTCGCAATAAAAATAAACTAGTTAAACTAATTAACGTTAATATGAATAGATTTCCTCTAGAAATCTTTATGCTTAGGAAATATGTGTAATATAGTGGGTCTGGCCTTTCAATATCCCGGTTTCTGCTCTTACTCTAGAAGATTCGATAAGAATGCGGTTTATTTCTTTTACTATCGTGTTGCGAGAACGCCGCCCTTGAGAAACTATAAATGCCACTGACCAGGGGGAAAATAATTGGTAGATATAAAAAAAAACACCTAAATAGTTAAGAAGAATACAATGGGAAGTTAATACTCGCCAAGTGAAAAACTAAAAGAATTCCTATCTTAAGATGGTTTTAAATAAAGATAAGAAAACGACAAGTGCTCATGAAAAATGGTAACTTTAAAGTTGCTCGCGAATGAGTAGGAATGAAATTCCTTAATTAAAATACCAAAAGTTGTTCCAACTTTTCAACTACTGCTGCGGAGGGTTCAATAACACTTTCACGAGAAACTGCTATAAGATTTAGGTATTTATAAAATACAGCTTTTCACGGTATAGGCCGGAAGACGAGTCCCAGTATGAAAATTTTTACCCGAATTATCTGCTTCTGGGTTTCCGGGCTAGAACCGCGTTACTAGTATATCTGCCGACGTTTCGTACCCATTTGTATGGGACATCTTCAGGACTGAACTACTGCACTGAAACTCAGTGATGTGATGGATTTCACTAAATTTAATGGTTTGAATCAATATTAATAATTAATTATTAGGTTTAGTTTTAAGTAATTTAGGTTTAATTTTAAGTAATTAGGTATTGCAAGTTATTATAGATGAACCGACATGAAAACTCGTTACTGCCCGAAAATTATCATTATCTGGCTTTCGTCATTAAGTTGAATGAGAGAGTTGTAACATATTTGAATTTAATAGCAAAAATCCATAATTTCGCGATTCACAGGAGGACTAATCGCTTTTATTAAAGTAAGAGATGACAACAAAGCTTATGTACAGCTTTATATTATACTTTATTCTCTCTTTGATGTTATGTACCCTGTGAAAACAAATTTAATAAATGTGGTTCAGTAGGCATATTGTTTATAATATCAGATTGAACCCAACAGAAGATGTGTTAGCTATCGTAAAGTAAAAACTTCGCAATCAACGTATGTATCTTCAATATCAGGCAAATTTCTTGCCATATAAGGAAGATATGGAGACAATTACCAGTAAGCGACGCAGAAAATTTACTTGCTAGCATGAAGAAATGATGTAAAGCTATCATCATTAGTACTTGAGCCTGGCCATTTTATTAATTATATAGCGCATAACTATTTTGTTTGAAGATTTTAGTGGAATAAAGTTTTTGATCATTCGGTTCATTTAAATGTCAATGGTTTTTAATTTTTATACAGACTGTATATTTAAATTACTCTTACAATACATAGCAACATATTCATGATGATAAGCTTCATGACAAATAAAAAAGAACATCGGTATTATTGTCATTAATTATTATTTCAAGTTCAGACGCTTTAATTCTGGTTTAGCCATTTCTTCCATGAACTTTGTAAGAAAGGACATTTTAAAAAATAAGTGTCGATCAGGATGTTTACTCTGTAATTTTTCATACCTAACTTCTTCAACGTTCTTTGAAATTAAGAAACAAGAAAGAGTTCCACTTAAATTTGGTTCAAGATTATAAACGTGTACATGAGAAGTTTGGCGAGCGCTTCCAATTCTTGGAGATAAATCACTATCGCATATAAATATCACTTTTTTACGGTTTTTTTTTCTACCAACTACAGTTTTCCAGTTGCTCTCATTTTCCTCATTGATAATAGTTATTTGACAATTCTCTGTATATTGTTTTAATGATTTTTTAAATTTTAATATCTCAGGTTGTTTTACTGAATTGGATTTCAAACCATCATGAAAATAAATACTTTTTTATTCACAAAAGGCGTTGTGTTTGCCCGAGTATGAAGATATTTATGTGTAATAATTTCGTTGTTATTTTTAGTCATTTAACATGTGAATTAGTTGTATGTTACACGTAATTATGTGCTTTTACAACGTAAAACTGGAAAATTCTAATTTTGACCGCTTTTTACATCGTATATGAAATGCAGAAATTTTTTGAAAAAACAAAATATAAATATTAATTGCGTTTACAGTATTTCAACAAACTGTACGTCTTATATTTCATCAACTACATATTACTGTCATAAAGAAGAAATAACATGATTTTTAATATTAATTACTAGAACAGTTTCGATGTTTTTTTTCTCTGAAATTAGTTCCTTTTGCTTTTAATATATCTTTGAATAATGAAAAGCTTCTCTGGACATCACAACTTGTTAATGGTACATAAGTAGAATATGGTGCAAAGTAGTATATTTGTCATAAAAGTGCATAAAAGTGTTTTATAGTATATGTAAATATTTATGTGTATAATTTTGTGATATAACTGTTTATAATATGTGCTGGGAGTGCAATCCTTACAGGAGATTTTCGCAGGATCTACATTTCAATCTATCTATATTAGCAAATTAATCTCTGCAGATATGTTGCAGTCAGATTTGTCTGCGTATGCACACGCGCGCGTTTACCTATGTGTGTGCATGCGCATTTGCCTGTGCGCGAGTGTCTCTCTGTGTTCATGCACGCGCGCGCGTTTGTGTATACGTGTGCATATGCTCACATGCTACATATGTTAAGGGAGTGTATTTTTCGTTTTCTGTTGCTATTAGATTGTTGTCATTGGATATGGCGATATTTACGACGTATAATCTATCTCGAGCTTACCATGAAGTATGGCCTGGTACAGACGAAAACACAAATACCATACTATTCAGTACATATATGAAAAAATACAAAGTTTACATTGGAACCATAACATGTAATGATAAAACAATATCTAATAGGCTTAATATCATACTAGTAATTTTTTTATATGTGCACTAAATAGTATAGTATTTGTGTTTCCTTCTGTATTAGACCATACTTCACTATAAGTTCAAGATGGATTATTTTTGCTGCTGTGTTATGTCTGTCAGTGTAGTCAGTTCCTGTTAGTATTTTGCAGCCTTCTGCAATATGTTTTATTTTTTCGGCAAATTGATGATATTTTCGGCATTTGTCTGTTCTTATATTTTCTTTTACAATGTATTTTGTATAGTTTTTGGGAGCTATTATTTGTTGTTTTATCTTGGATAGCTATATCGAATCCTTTTGTATCAGGAAAAGTTGTCTACGTGCGAATCTTGCCTTATGTTGTAGTAGTTACCATAGAGAATTTTCATCGACGATGAATTTTTTTATTTTGTAATGGTTTTGTACGAGTGTTTCCTTCAGCATCTTTTTGGTGTAAGTTAAGTGGGGTACGTTGTTTATCTGCTTCTGATACTGTTTGGTGTCATGATGTGTTTCTGTTTTTAAAATATATTCTTAGATTCTTTGCTTATGTGATTTGTGGTGTTTTAGTCTCAATCTCCTTCCTTCTTCCTTTCTACTTATTGTTATTTTTTTAATGCACGAGTTTGGATGTAAATTTTATTGTTCTGTTAGATTTGTTCTCGATTTAACTCTTCCCAATCTATATATTGTAATTATTTCATTGTGTAGCGTTTCTCTCGCTTTTTGTTTATATTTATCTTTCTCTATGTAAAGCATATTTCAAATTGTACGCATGGCTTGTAATATGTAGTAACGATCAGTACATTTATGTTTTATTTGGAGCATTTATTGTTATCCTCTATGTAGAGTAAGTAGTTTAGAGAATGCTCTACATTATTGAGTTTTATTCTAAAGTCGTATGGTGTGTTGCTCAATATATTCGAAAGAGGATTGAAGCATAAAGCCTGAGAGCACTAAGTGAATCACCCTGAAATATAACTCTACTTTATTTCCAATTGAATTTCGTTAGTGTTGAAATGTGTTGTTGTTGCATAATTGTGCATAGAAATTTTTAAATATGTGGATTTTTATATATTTTATTAGTCAACTGTGTGGGATGGAGTTGAATGCTTTTTAGTAGTCTACGTAGCATGTGTTTCTTGCTATTTCCGCACTTGTGTCATGATGCCACTGTCTAGTATTAATTGTTACTTGTATCCTGGGTTGTTTTTTCAACGTCTTTCTGCCTTTTTGGGATGATATTGTTTTACGTTAACTGTTTGTCTATCTCTTGGGTTAGTAATGATGTATGATTATTTTATGACTGGTCTGTAATTAGCTGGATTTTGTGTTTCTTAATTTTTTGGTTTATGTATGTTTTTACCCAGCACAAGGAATTCTGATGCTTTTTTATCCAGTTTGGTATTGGTATTTGATGATTACTTACTGGTTATGTTACTGTTTTGGACGTATTGTGCGTGTTCAGTTGTGTGTCTGTTTCTTTTTTAATGTTTTGTATTTCATTATTTTTGAGTCTTTTCTGTGTGAAGATTACATGCTTCTGATCGTTTAATATTTTTGATGTAGTTATGTGTGTTAAGTTAGGATATACTTGTGTGAATAGTTTCTGAAATAATGTTAATCAAAACGCATTCGGTGGATCTATTTTGACTAGCCGGTTCGCTATCTATTATTATTATTATTATTACTATTATTATTATTATTACTATTATTATTATTATTACTATTATTATTATTATTATAATTAGTGTTATTATTAACAACTGAAGAAGTCAAAAGGGCAGCAAAAAGGACTGGGAGTGTCTGATGGCGAAGTGAGAAGTGACCGCTCTCACCAACGCTAACAAGCGAGGTCCTTATATGGCCATTGTCTAGCTCAGTCAACGTCGAGCCCTAAAGTTACAAGAGACAGAAAAGATTAAGATTTATTTTATAAACAAACGAATAAGACGCAAGGTAGAAGTCGTTCGGTGTTTCAGGTGTTTCAGCTAGGAACACCGACAGGCAGTATGCTCAGAGCCAGACGGACAAGCGGAATGCCTCCGTATGAACTGCGGAATGAAGGGCCATAAACGTAAGGAATGTAATAATAACGTACGATTCTTCCTCTGCATAGGAGGGCTTATCGTCCCAGGTTCCGACGTGTGCTCAAAGTTTAGTAAGACACTAGGACAGGCAAAGACGAATCGGTGATCAGGATTCTTCAGGCCACCATGCATCGAAGTAGGGCAGAGATGATTTCATTATACAACTTCAATTTTTTCATTATACAACTTCAATTTTAAACTGGAATCGATCTGCTACTCATCCGTGAATAATACAGAGATAGAGAGAGTGTCGGGTGAAATACACGCTTGGTACTTCTGCTGTATAGACTCTGGATGCAGGCAAAGCTCTTGTAGTCACAGGGCCCGAAGCGGTTACGTTTGGGTAAAGAGTGGCACTATTATCTACGTAAGCTGCTATTCTACACCAAAAGACCGAATAGCAGAGCTCTAGGGCAAACTGAACACCTTGGAGGACAAACTACGAGATAAGATAGGACCCATTATTCTGGGAGGAGACGTCAACGGCAACAGGGCATGGACAATACTGATTCACGAGAGAGAAATGTATTGGACATACCTGCCTGACTTAATCTCAATATAATGAACGTGGGCAACACAACCATTTTCAGAAGACCAGGTTATGGAGAAACGATAGCCGACATTGCACTGGTTTCGAAAGACATTGCGTGAGACATTATCGACTGGAGACTTGCAGGGGAGTGTACAGGAAGCCATCATCAGTACACAAGCTGTGGCATGACGGAGGACTGCCCGATAAGAAGGGATCCCACTCTGTCAGGTTCTAGATGGAACATGACTAGACTTGGCGAAGGATCTTTGGTCCCAACAGGGGCAAGAAAGCTGTCATGGAGTTGATCGGACCGGTAGAGGAGATGGCTACAGACACAATAATGGCACTTCTCTACAGGGCCCGCGACATCTCTATGCCGCGAAGAAGATATTTGTCCCAAAATAAAATATCGGTATATTAGTGGAATGAAGAGATCTTTACTCTTAGGAGAAGGTGCCTATAGCTTAGTCAAAGAATAATAAGAGTGAGATGAAGTAACCCGAACGCGATCGAACTTGAATCCAAAGATTTTTGAGATACCAAGAGATATCTAAAGCATTCCATCTACAGAAGCATGAAATTTAAATAGGGAAAGCTGAGACAAGGCGTAAACAGCAACTCCTGAGGTCTAGGATATAAGGTTGTCATGCACGAACTTGCAGCCAAGGCAGCAAATTTCATTCTCGAACGGATACGGATGCGGAATATTGTCAACACGCTGTTCCCTACACATCCAGAAAGGATGGAAGACGGGATCCTGAGCGACATTCCACGAATTCTATACAGAATAGGAAGGCGCCTGAACCAGACGGTATCCCAGTGGAAACCCTCAAGACCATGGCGCGAGTATGTCCAGACCTACTTTTGAATATGTGCAATGGCTGCATTACAGAGGGAGTTTTTTGTAGAAGATGGAAGTCCAACGACTTATGTTGATAAGCAAGGGCGATCTAGCTACAGCTTCGATTCGGGATGAACATTGACGATGCTGGAGGCTTATCCAACAGACAATATGGCTACGATTGGTACGACAGCACAGGTGGTAGATTCCTTTAAGGCCGTTCGGCGAAGAGATCATCATTAGAGGTCACTAGTTATGCTGGTAATGTTGGACGTGAGAAATGCCTTCAATTCACAAGATCGAACGTGATTGTGGACGCTTTAGACAACAGGTATAACACACTATCCTATTTACTTAGATGGTACTCAGTTACCTTAATGATAGGAAGCTCATCTACGAAACTGTGGTGCTGGTGATTGCGGGAGTAATCCCGATTGATATACTGGCTTAGGAAAAGAAGAGGGTCTACGAGATCCTAGAAGAGGTTGACTCGATTAAAGTGGCAAGAACGTTGACAACATGAAATGTGAAGACGGTGGACGAGGAGATTTGATCCGTAACATTACGGACTGAATAGCTAGCGATCACGGTGAAATAAACTATTGCCTTACACAATTCCTCAGCAGACACGGGCCTTCAATACATACTTGGCCAGAATGTGTAAAGTGAAGAACATTGTTTGCCAATATGTTCTTCGAGTGCGAGAGGTGAAACGAGTATAGAGACGCGCTACAAGAGAAAGTAGGCCCTTTGACGCTGGGCAACGTTGTGAAAATAATGTTGTCTAGAAACTATCGTTGGCAGGAGATCGCCAGTTTCGTGGAGAGGGTGTTGAAAATGAAGAAAATTCAGACCGAAGCAACGGCGGTAGCCAATCCTGATTGGCTAAAAACACTTATGCAAGTAGTAATTCCGGGATAGTGCTTTTACCTTGACAAAGTGCGGTTTTTAGTAGGTGCAACCCACACAACGGGGAACTTTTCCCTAAGTGTTAGGCACCTTCCTCACTCAAATTATTATTATTATTATGATTATCATTTTTATCATTATTATTATTATATTTTATATATATCCCATTATTTCTTCCCCTGTTCAGCGGAATTTGTAATTTCTCAAGAACAGAAAGAAATTTCGCGAAGTATTATATATTACAGACTAAAAAAATATCCAATACAAACGTGAAATTAATAAGAGACAATTAAAAATATCAGTAACAACAAAAAAAGTTAAAATTAGATTAATGTTATCAAAATTAGTGATTCTATAAAGAGAATGTGATAATATAAAACTAAATTTAATTAATGTGTTCACGTAACAATACAAGTAAACAAAAAAATTAGTAAGTGAAGAATGGATAGCGAAAATTACAATATTAAAGTGTTTTATAATATACATTCATTTCCAATAAAATTATGTTCTAACTTATTAAAAAAGTCATAATTACAAATGTATACGTTTATATTGGTCATACTCATAGGCATTTATTTTCGCAATAAAAAAAGAGTAGTTGAAGTACACTGTCATTAAGGTTTTTTTACAGATTCTGCATAATATTTCAGACACAATACACAATACATATAGTTTCTATAATACAAGACATTCGAAACGGCAAGAAATTTACCTGACATAAGATGAATTTGCAAAGATATCACTTTTATAAAATTCTACCTTTCCCCGAAATTTATATTGTTTTGCTTTAATTTGGATGCCTTAATCATCAAATATGATTAAATAAAAACGTATAAAATATAAAGAATTGCTCGGCTTTATTGACTTTAGCACATACTAGAATGCTGATATACACATCAAAATTAATGCAAAGTGGACTTAGATTTGTATATATATGTATATATTTACAATTATACATAAGTATAATTAAAGACCTACCCACACCAATTTTATTATAAAGTTCGGGCATATATAATTCGGCTTTTTCTCTACAAAACATGTGATATTCGGATTGTTCTACGATAGGGGTAACGCAGTTGAATTGTCTGCAATTTGTGTAGGCTTCCATGACTTCTACAGGAGACCATCGTGCTGTCCCCCAATACATTGCCCATCCTTGTGAGATCACGTAATGCATTGCTCGAACAATTTCTAAAATTGAATAATAAAATATTTTAGAAAAATTGTATGCACAATAATATTTCTTCGACTAGATAATATATGATAATAATTTTATGAATTATATTATTTACAAAATACTTATTTAATTTTATATTTAATGATATGCATGTGTGTTTCATAGATTTGTTAATACGCCGCATATTTTTATTACATACGCAAAACTTGAGTTTTGCAAGAAGTCATTTTCATAAGTGATTTTCCAATAATAAAAATAAATTCCCTGTTGCTTTTTGAATATAATGTTATTCCATGTCAGTGGACTTCTGCTATTCATTTACAAGATATAAAGATGTTGACCAAACTTTCTTCGTGAGTAACGGGTTAAATTGTTGGTATTTCATATGTGCGTTCCAGGGAAAGTGTGTGCATTTGTGTATGATAAACACTAGAAGCGTTAAGTATCATGATTATCTGGACATACGTTATACGAACTAGAAACTTAAGCCACAGTATAAATGTTCTTAATATTGAAACAATCTCATGAGTTTAATGAGTTAACAAATGTAAAAAATTGAAAAATTATTGTGACGTTTTGGAGTTATTTGAATTGAATCGATCTATGCAAAAATATAAAATTTTCAAACGGGCATTTTCGAGCATTCATTTTCTTTGAAGCTAAATTAGGTCTATGAGAATATTTCTGTAAACCCAAAAAGTGTTAAACAACTGTTTTGTTAATAAGTATAATTTGCCAATTATGTTCATTAACATATATAAAACTGATGGAGGTGGAATATATTATTCACATCAAAACGATCAGCTACGATCTGTTTGGATTTTGTTTTCTCAAATAAAAGTTGTTCGTGAAAAAACTAATAAGAGACTGACCCTGACTAATCTTAGTAAGCTAAAAATGGCACTACAGTGTCTTATCTTAAACTTATCCAAAGTTTGCTTCTGGGTTTCCGGGCTGGAACCGCGTCACTAGTATATCTGCCGACGTTTTCGTACCCATTTGTATGGGACATCTTCAGGGCTGAACTACTGCACTGAAAAGTTTCAGTGCAGTAGTTCAGCCCTGAAGATGTCCCATACAAATGGGTACGAAACGTCGGCAGATATACTAGTGACGCGGTTCCAGCCCGGAAACCCAGAAGCAGATAGCATGGACCACGACCGCGGAAGTCTACGTACCAAATTTATCCAAAGTTTTTTATTAGATAACCAATTTAAAGTGTCATACTATAATACTGTATCTTCTCAATCAGTGAATTATTATTAGTTCGCAAAACTCATAAATCATGATATTCATGGCGAAGGAAAATTAAATTGTAATGGATACTTAGTTTATCGAATTATAATAGTACATTATTTAAACTGTTATGCTAACCTTCCATTGGACACATAGGATCTGCTTTATGTACAATCACTATATCAATATAGGACAACCGTAACCGTTGTAAGCTTGCTTTGACACTTTCGATGATATGTTTTCGTGATAAACCCCGTTCCTCTGACCTGAAATTAAAATTTTAAATGAATATACTTATATGTATGTATATATATATATATACGTACACATATATTTATTATCATTTTGCAATGTGTATTTATTGACAACTAAGTGTACGATATAGGCTGATATCGTACACTGAGTTTGAGTTTGAGATATTTATTTTTAGAACAAGGGACACAATATACAAAATAGTATATTTTTTAAATATATACTTTTATATATATATATATATATATATATATATATATATATTATATAATAATATATATTCGATGATTTAAGTGATTTAAGTTGTTTCATATCATTAATTTAAAATCCAGTGAAATTTCGACATATATTTGGAAATTCCTAATTCTCATTCTCTTGGATGAGCGTATCTGATTAATTTTGTCAGGAATATATGACATAATTTCAATTTCGATTCACCATCGAAAAGGAAGTGCTCGGTTTGCAAAAAGGAAAGCCATAGTCGAACACTTTAAACAATTTAGAAAACTGCCAGTGAAAAAGTCCAAAAAGTAATTATAAAGTGTATATCGTTATTATATCATTATTATGTATTGTATATGGGCGTTAAATTAAAACAAAAAATGTAAATTCTTCAAATTTATATTTTATGTTTGGAAACTAAGTATGCATTGATAAGAAGGTACGCATGAAAAGCAGATTTGTAATGTTATTTCCTTTAATTAGGTTATGGTAACCAGATATTGTGACTTATATAATCTTAAAAATTTAACATATATTTTCCTTCTTTTAGTGCGAATACTTTTTCCATAATAAAAATATAAATCAAAACAAATGTCTTTATGTTTTGCTCTCTGTGGTTCCGTTTCATAAAAACTGCCTGGTATCGGTTTTCCGTTCACGTTTCTAACAAACATGTTGTGGCATTGGTAATTTTCACTTTAACAACTTTAAATAATTCAATACTCCAATTAGGCGTATATCCCTTGCTAAATAGCGATTTATATTTATTTATACATATGTACATTACCAACATTAAATTTACTTTATCCTTCTATTTGAATATTACTACATGCACTAGATAATAGTTCTCGCTCTTTCTCCAATGTTACATCATCTTGTTAGTACATTTGTTTGTTTGAACGAAAGAGGAAGGTATTAGTTTTTCAACATTTTTTGGTACCGAAAATGCATATATGTATAAGCTCACAAAGACTCATTCGTTAATAACACAAGTTTGCTCGAAGAGAGATGAATTTCTTTAAACGCGTGGTGAATGGTTCTTATAACGCTCACCTAATGGCAATTGACCAAGTTTTGAAAGCGTTCATTTAAATACGTAATGGTGACTTAGTAACTTGTTTTGGTGAAATGACACGCTCTTGTTCTTTGGTTCGTAAAATCGTATGTTTGAACGAAAGAGCTAGGAGGAGGTATTGTCTTTTCATCATTTTTCTGTATCGAAAATGTAAGATAAACCTACAGAGAACCATTTATTAATAACACATAACATAATGAGTTGAGGTATGTTCTTTACTAAATATGCAATAATTAATATGTTCTTGCATAAACAGCGCGTCTTATAAGATATCCGACGTTGGCATTAAAATGATAATTAGAATTTTTGAATGTAGTAATAGACATTTTTATATACATGACAAGCAATATATTCGATGATAATTATTGTCATGTTGAAATTTGTGTTATTTGACAGCGAGAACAAGTAAATAATTTCATGAGAAATTTCCAGTTATTAAAGGCGAAACATCATAATGTTAACCTAATCGAGATTGTGTTATAATGTGAAATGGTTGGAGTTGAAGCAATTGTACACTTCATGCTTAACACTGCATCCCTGCCTACTCGAGCCCTTGCATTTTCACTCACCCTAAATACAAGGCGAATGCGAGCGCTAACCCTTACTTCCTTCTAACATAAATCGTACAATTTGTAGCCTGGACCTCAAAGTAGTCGCAGCAAATTATCATTGGTGCTCGCGAATGACACTAGGTACAACTCTCAGTCGCTATAGAAAGAACACCCTGTTTTAGGAGATAATGTTTGGGGGACGTTGATGAGCATACCTGGGTGGTGTGGACATCCAGATTAGCCTGGAACCGTAAGAAAGCCATGTCTACTGCAAAATCGTGGAGCGAGTAAATGTTGAATGGTCACCATAAGATCCACGTAAGATGCCTGCCATTGGCAATGTTGTAAGATTCAAATGGTCGCAAGAATTAAATAAATATCTTGCACGAATATATTACATTTATACAAAGCTGAAAACGATGTGTATCCGGAAGAGTGAGGTGCGAACAGTACTTGGAATGGAAATATTGTAAGCAGATAATAGGCAGTTTTAAAACCAAATTGTAGACACGTCTACCGACAGTGAAGGTCACAATGTAAAGCAGTTTTTTTCAAAAATTTCGCATTATGTAACAACATAGATCCAAATGCGCAGCCATATGTTGCGAAACTAAGATACAGTAAGCGCATACAACTGATACTGGAAGAAATAGAGAAATATATGGGAACATCAATTACGGAACACTATACTACGCAATATTTATGAGTTGGTATATATAGGTGCAAGAACAGTTTTGGAGCTCAGTAGACAACATATGATCAAGAACATAGGGACTAAAAGAAGTAAATAGGATTGGACTTCTCACTGAGATAATCAAGACGCAACTCAGGCCGGAAGACATTATGCAACAGTTGCGCGGCAAACACAATTCTGCTACTATCACAGACCTGCTGGATTTCCTAATGCAAAAATTAGCTCTAAAGGGTCAAATGCGGAGGAAATAAAAGAAACTCTCTCAGCGTGATGAATCTCCATTTTATAAACAAGAGAAAGCAAATAACGACAGACAAGCTGATAGATCTGGCGTCGAGACTCCTGCAACGGACATATAGGACTAATGGGACCAACTATGGTCGACACAAGTCATTCATAATCAGAACAAATGGATTCGCAACATCAAAAAACTTTCGGGTTTACTAAAACAATGCAAACCATTCACATACTGGACCAAGATGTCTCATTGGCTTATTGCTTTTCACAGATCTTCCAACGGACACAAGAAATGTTCCAATTAATGGCACAAGGCATTACCTATTTAATACCGAAAACACCAATATCGTCAACTTTATACAAACTGTTAGCATCTATAATTTCCGAAAAAGTTTACGCACAGCTCGAAACTAATAACCTTTTAGATGAAGGACTAAAAAGGTGCAGAAAGAAGTCTAAAGGATGCAAAGAACAATTAGTGATTGGTGCTGTGATCATGCGAGACGCAAGGAAACACAAAGTTGAGTCCGCTGTGGTTTTGCATGGCACCGAATACAAGGACAATAAGACTGAACAGTGTTTACAGAAGCTATGCCCTAGGAAAAAGCCATACCCGAATAAGACACTTACTTTATATGGACGACATACAGCTGTATACTACCAACCGCAGAGACCTTATAAGTTTGTTAGAATTTTCCAGTGGCTTCAGTGGAGGCATAAGAAGAGGAGTTTCGGATTGGATAAGTACCGAACTAGTACTACGGTGAAGAGTAAATGGATTTGGACGTCAGAGTCACCGAGGAAGCAATCATATGAACAAAAACGAACTCCACAAACCCAGTATTGTTCTCACAAACATTGTACATTCCAGTATGTATACAGTCAGTATACAGTGGACATGTCAGTATTCCGTAGTCTCTAAAAACGTTTTGATAGGAGTCTCTAGGATGCATTTGAAATACAGTCCTAACGGTTTTTGTAGTATCAATATTCGATATACGTTCACTGCGAAATTACTGTAATTGACAGTATAATAAATAAACACCCGTATTCTTACCTTAAACGATCCTATGCTTGGCCTTCAGAGTGCTAAAAGTAGCTCAAGACAATAACTCTACAGTCTGTCATAGAAGAAAAAATTATATTTGGTTAGTATTTTGGCATGACTGCTATTTTAATGCACAATTATTTTGTTTGTTCTTGAATATTAACAGTTTTATTTTCTCTTTGGTATTAAGAAACCTATTTATTTATTTTTATAGTTATGTAACAGGTTGGAATAAAGAGTTCAATAAACCAAAATTTTTTTATTTAGCGTATAAATTGATATTTCAGCAAATTTAAAACCACTGCTATTTTCATGCACATGACTGTATATATGTATATACACATATACATATATATATCCAGTATCAGTTGATAGTCTGTCGCAGAGAAAATGGAACTTTTTTAAAACAGTAATTCTTAGTAACATACATATATTAAAAAAATATGCGTCAGTAAGGTAAATCTTTCACCAATGTTATGTCAAAATATCATGACATTTGCATCATTAGAAGCAGACAAATTGCGCATAAAGTAAGAACGTGTATTTGGCATTGGTCGAAAAATCAATTCTGACCAAAGAGAAAAATGTCAAGTTCTGTTTTAAACTCAGTAAATCGTTTACTGAAACCTTTAATTTGATAAAACAAGTGTATGGTGATGCGTGTTTGTCACTTACGAGTATGTATGAGTGGTATAAACGATTTAAAGACGGTCGTATGGACATAAATGACGACGAACATCCTGATGCAAAAAAAATCTGTGCGTGAATTTATTAGAAATGTGTCGAAATTTTCATTGCGACACGTCAATTCATCGCACATTGACACAGTATTTGGGATTGAGAAAGATTTGTGCAAGGTTTGTACCACACAAGCTAACTCAATTCAACATTGTGCAGACTTGATTAAAGACACAAAAAAGGACGAAAGCTTCAGGTATTCTATGGCGATGAGACGTGGTGTTTTCAATATGATCCAGAGATCAAGCGTCAAAGCACTGAATGAAAACAACCAAGCGAAGAAAGACCGAAGAAAAGCAGTTTGGAGAAGTTAAAAGTGAAGACGATTTTTATTTGTTTTTATGGTTCGACAGGCGTATTGCACAAAGAGTTTGTACCAACCAGTCAAACAATCAATGCTGTATATTATCTTTGTATTTCTAAGCGTTTTTTGGCGCGTATTCGTCGTGTGCGCCCTCAATATCGTAAAAATGGTAGCTGGCGCTTGTTTCATGATAATGCACAATCTTAATGCTCGACGCTTATTACTGATTTTATAACTATAAGTGGCATTTTAACCATCAACCATTTATCGCATTCATCAGATTTGGTCCCCTATCATTTCTATCTATTCTCCAAACTACAATACATTTGCCGATGAAAAGACAGCATTATACATATATACTAACGTCAAAACGTTGTATTGAAGCCGAAAGGGACTACTTTGAATAAAATAGATGAATTTTACCAAAATAATAAGCTTTTGTTTTTATTTTAAAAAAGTTCCGTTTTCTTTGAGATAGACAACAGAATATACAATATATAACGTTTTTATGATGATCAGTGATTAAAATTAATTACATATGTACAGATTCAAGAATAATCAACGGTTAAAGTTATGTAAGGAGTAATAATTATCAGCTCTTTACCAAGTAGCAATTAAATTAAAACTCTCAAATATATGCAACGTTCTGATAATGTTTAATTATTAAAATTAATTAGATATTGTATAGATTAAAGAATTATCAGCGGTCAAAGCTATGTAAGGTGTAATAATCATCAGCTGATTATTAGCCAGCAATTAAATTAAAGCTATTGAGTCCCGGTACACGTTGGACCGCATATTTTGAAAATGACGGTGCAATAAAATACTTTGACTCATTTGGAAATTTTAAAAAACCAATCGAGCTGATGAAATATTTAAAAAAATTAATAAGAAAATAATGAACAAATACAATAGACATCAAAACTGTAATGATTAATTATGGTTACCTATGTTTACAATTCTTAATGGATAACATTGAATAGAATGGATTAGTATTTAAGTAAACGTCGAGAATGTCGTACACGTTTACTAAAATTAGAACGAGGTCTGCTTTCTCTGCTGAGTATTATCCTCCAATTGATTTAGATCCCAATTCTCAATACACTCTTGGTTTAATTGGTCTATATACATATAACACCATTCCAAACGTCATGGAGAGTAACAATAAGTAATCCTAATACCGGATGGCTCATACGAGATAAGTGACATTGAACAATGCCTTAAAGAACAATTATCGGTGAAAGATGACGACGATAATACGTTCTCGCTTTAGCCCAACAATAACACCTTGAAATGTACGCTAAAAAATAAATTCCGAATATAAAAATTCTATTGATCACATAGTAGGTTTCAGTTCTAAAATACTACCACCCAACGAGAAGCGTGATTCAGATTTACCTGTACAGATTATGAAAGGGCGAACGATAAGAGTTGAATGTATATTTATTTTGTAATATTAATCAATTATTAATCTAAATAAGAAGACAGTCAACAATAATATTAAAATTTATTAGCCGCCGTCTTGAATTTTGTTAATGCCTTCTTCGACGAAGCGGCATCTTGATTTTGAAATTTATATTAATGCCCTTTTGGTGAAATGCCATCTTGATTTTTTGATTTCTACTAATACCCTTTTGACGAAGCACTATCTTCATTTTTAAATTTTGTTTTTCCTTGTGTATTTAATTTCATCAGACTTTTTAAACATACCTCGTAAATAACACGCCATGTGACGGGTTCGACGTCATCAGTGGCGGCAGTGGTTCTCAAATCCGTGAAAGTACTCTACATATGTAAATGAAAAAAATTGGATCTCCATCTCGTGATTGCAGTCAAAATAGGATTCGTTTTATTATAAATACAACACGATTTTATCATGAGATGGATATCTAATTTTCTCATTTGCATATTATATATAACTTTATGTGGCCTTACGGCGATTAATATATGTACGAGTATGTTAGACGACTATCGAGTCTTCAATATACCATTTATAAACCCTTTTCAGTGATAAAGATGTAAAGACTAATTAACAAGATTCGTATTATACAAGATTTCCTACTATAATCAACACAAAGAAATACAGTAATTTCTAGGACTAATCGGGTATTATAGATAGTTGATCAAAAACTTTACCAATAAAGGAAAGACTTACATTTCTGTTAAGAAAGCATTAATTTTGGTTCGAAAGAATTCATTTGATCAATTATCTTTAGAATAAGTATCAGAACAAATTTTGCATTACCCAGATTTTACAAAAGAATTTACTTTGACAAAGGATACAAGTGAAGTTGCTATCGGGCAAGTTAAGCGAAGGCGAAATTGGTAAAAATCTACTTATTGTAGATGCAAATAAAATTTTGAAGCGTAGAATCTCCTTATTTTACTACTGGGCATAAATCACTAACAATCGTTTGGTCAATTAATGCTATGTATGGTCAGTTCTTCAAAGTAGCTACAGGCACTTAATCTGGCTACAATATCAGTTTGTTGCTTCAAAATCAAAATCATTTAGTATGTGTGTGTTTAGTGATGTGAATATTAAATATTTCAAAAATGTCATTCCCGAGGGAAACTATGAGGATATATATATAAGAATGATATGATTGCAAAGAGAAATTTCATGCTTTTCTTTTTTGCCACGTTGCTTAGATATTTTAGCAGTATTTTCCTGTGAAGAAAGTGCCTGTTGACGGTTACTGACGCTTGTTATTTCCTCTTTAAGAATAATTTCAATATTCATTAGTGAATATGAAGATACTTACATTTATTATTAAACAGGTTTATGATAATTATTTAATATCAGAAGGTGTAATTACTATGACTAACAGTTGCTGGGTTCTACAAGTCAAAGCAGCGATATGTGGAGCAATATCAATTATTGTACTAGTAATTAAAGCGACTTTGCCAACGATGAAAAAGTATATACAAAATATAATAAACTTTTCCCTAGTATCTAGTGCCTCTGCCGATCTCTTAAAGCAAGCCATGGTTGTCACCGAGGTGATCCAAATGACTAACAACTGCAGACTAATTAGCCTATGAACAGTTTTCTCCAAAGTACTCGAGAAGTGGTATATAAATGTTTACATAATTTTATGTGTAAACACTATATCCTAGGTAATCATTAACATGGTTTCCTCAAAGGGAAAAGATGGAAGCTCTTTTTTTTCGAATTCGCGGAATTTAAAAGAAATAGCTTCTGCATTTCTATTTAATATGTCATGGGTGTTTGCCAATGTATCATCAGACACTTATTTTAAAACCAAAGCGGTATAGCATAAGGGAATCGGCGTTTGCTTGGTTTGAGTTCTATCTATATGGAAGGACTCAAGACTATAATTGTAACACTTCCATTGAACAATATTCATTCGGATGCAATGCCGTTTATGAGGAAAATGTTTTAGGGCCACCATTCTTTCTGATTTATTTTGATGTTCATACTGTTGAATGTTGGCTGACAGATAACTATAATCTTAACGCTGAACTATACCGATGATCCACGTTCGCGATAGCAAGTAGTTTTTTGGATAAAATTATATTTAGCGGTGTCACATTTAAAGATCTGGATGCGATGTAACCATCTTAATATATATCGAAAACCACTATAATTATTTTTAAATCAAAAACCAAACATATCCTGACTTTGTGGAACTTAATATTTGTGCCGTAAGATGAGCACTTTATGTTTTGGTTTGCGACGGCGAAGTGACCTTGTGAAAGGGTAGGTGCTGCGTGTAATTGATTTTGATTGCTGTTACAGTTATATGAGGTATGAGCTAGCTATCTGGGGTAGTTCCTATCATTTGAATCGCTTGTTCATAGATAAGTAAAAAACATGGGAATTTATTTGCAAACTTGAATACAGTTTTGCAGAGGTTGCTTTAGGCGGAATAGTCTGTTGACTATTATCGCAGTTCATACCTGCTCTATTAATTTAAGAGTAAGTATTTGTTACAACAGAGTACTTAAAACTAATTATAAATTAATTATTATTATTAAGCACAGATTGTCCCTAAGTGAAAGGGGTCTATCTGACATTCAGGTACCGAATGCCTACAATCTAATAAAATGAGATAAACGTTTGATGACTTCACATATCTGTATATTATGTAAATATTTATTAGTCAAATATCCTAGAGCTACATTGAAATTATTGGAAAAGATATTTAAAAATATTTTTTTAAGGTAATTGATGTTTATGACCCTCACATCAATTAGATGAAGAAATTTTGAAATTAACATTAAATAAAGAATTATTAAATTAATATGCAGAATTATATGAAGTAGAGAAAATATTTCATAATAGTTTTATAAAAAAACTGGCATTTTCAAAAATCTACATAGAAGATTTACATACGAGGGAGCGTTTTTATATTCGCGGAATGAGCGGGTTGTAGAGGGGTGAGTAGGCGCATTGGGGGCGTGGCCTGTGCAGCGACTCATGATTAGTATAAATACGAAGTTTCATTGTTATTAGACAGTTAGTCTTTGAGCTATCGTCAACCAAGTAACATAATCAGGAGTGAAAAGTGAAATATGGAAAAAATCGAATATCGTGCCGTTATAAAGTTCCTTACCAGGCAAGGAAAATCAGTCGCGACCATAATGAATGAGATGTCATTGGTTTACGGCGACTCTTGTCCAGGAAAAACCATGGTGTACAAGTGGCATAGTTTATTTAAATTTAAAGTGTCGCAATCAGCTGGGAAACTCATGGCAACGGTATTTTGGGACTCGGAAGGAATATTGTTGATTGATTATAAAGATAAAGGTGTTTCTATAACCGGAGAATATTACGCTTCAATATTAGAGCAACTAAAAGAAGCCATTAAAGAGAAAAGACGGGGAAAATTGACAAAAGGTGTTCTGCTTTTGCACGACAACTCGCCCGTCCACAAGAGACGCGTTGCGTTAGCTGCCCTGCATAAGGTGGACTTCGAAATTATGAATCACCCACCCTACAGCCTAGACTTGGCCCCGAGTGATTATTACCTGTTTCCGAAAATGAAAAAAGAGCTGCGGGGTAAAAAATTTACTGCCGATGATGAAGTCAAGGAGGCAGTTTCGGCGTATTTTGCAGATAAAGAGAAATCATTTTTTTATGAGGGTATAAATAAATTAATTGAAAGATGTGAAAAATGTATCCGTCTTGCAGGTGAATATATTGAAAAAGAAAAATAATTTGGTTTTTTTATTTCCACCCCTTATCCCCATTCCGCGAATATAAAAACGCTCCCTCGTATATTGCAAACTTTAAAAAACTCAATAAAAGATAAATTAACAGAACTAGGTTTATTTAATCCCTAGTAATAATAATAATAATAATAATAATAATGATAATAATAATAATAATAATGACCTTTATTTCCAACAGGCTAGTAGCCCAATAACAGGAAAATGCATAATTAAAAAACTGAGTTTGGACATGTGTGTAATAGATATAATAAAAATAAATACTAAATCGAAGTAATGTATATAAGTAAAGCAACTGAAACAAAAAACATTACAAATACATATATAGTATGCATGCTAGGCAAACAAGTCAACAAATTCATTGGCACATCTGCTCAAAACGTAGATCGGCGTCCTCCTTAGAGCATTAGTCCGCGCCCTTGGCGTCGCAAAGGACGCATTGCACCTAGAGTTCAGACGGGGCACTAAAAAATACAAACGGTGCAGTAGTGAGGGACAGTCAACACTGTTACCGAGTAAGCCACGCAACATCCTACCACAAAGTTCCGTCCTCCTGACATGCAACGAGGACATATTATGTTCAATAAGCAGCTCCCCCTGCGATACACCCTTCATCGGGTAAGCACCACTAATCTTGAAGGTAAACAATTTGAGAAACTTTCGATGAACACGCTCCAATCACTTACAAGCATATATCGGAGACTAGACCAGTGACGCATACTCCAGTTTGCTCATAACATAAGCGTAGTATATGGTCTTCAGTACGACTGGGTCACAGAAATATTTGGAGATGCGGAATACAAACCTCAGTGATTTGCAGGCCTTCGAGCACACACTAGTGATTTGCGGGTGAAAGGTGAGACAAGAGTCAAAAGTTACTCCTAGATCCCTAAACTCTCTCACCCTCCCTAAACCAACATCCCCGATGTGGTACACGGATTCGAAATGTAAAGTAGACCGTGGGAAGGTCATGGTATGGCATTTGTCAATATTTAATGTTAATCCAAACCGTCTACAGCACCCTTCCAGGAAGTGCAAATTCCGCTACAGGCCACCATCATCCTCGTGGGAACGGATTTCGGAAAAAATCTTTATGTCGTCTGCATAGGCAAGCACCGGACAATCAATATGACGAAGAAGGTCATTTATAAATAGTATAAACAGCAGAGGACCCAAACTAGATCCCTGCGGCACGCCAGACGTCAAAAAGAAATCATAGGAGGAATAGCCATTGTACCTCGTGTATCAGCGTCTCTCGGTTAGGTGAGATCGTAATGGGTCGGTTGAAGCAGGAACCAAACCAAAGGAGGCCAGTTTATGCAACAATACTCGGTAGTCTATAGTATCGAAGGCCTTTGAAAGGAAATAACTACTGAAGAGCCTGGAGTGGAGAACCTTTTCGAAAACCTTAGCAAAGTTGGAGATGATGGATATAGGTCTGTAGTTGCTAATTACAGCACGATCTCCTTTCTTATGCACAGGGATAATTCTAGTAGTTTTCCACGTGCTTTTAAAAATGCTGGTTGATATGGAAAGATTGACAATAATCTTTAATGGGTAAGCAAAGACAGCCCTGCAGTCCCGCACCAAGAAAGCAGGAATTGAGTCATCACCAGCAGAAAACTTGTCCGGAAACGAGCCCATTACACCCGTCGGCTCCTCCTCAGTTGTCAGTGAGAAGGAGTGAGGCAAGGAATCAGCATATGAATCACTATTCGTTAAATCTAATGGGGATGATGAAGAAGCAAAAACATCTGCAAAAACATCTGCAAAGGCATTTACAATTTGGACCGGGTCAACGAAGGTGTTCCCATTATTATCAGAGAGCCTGCTCGGTATCCTGGAATAACGCCTCCTCGATTGCAAGAAATTCCAAAGATTAGAGATATCAGCCTTTAGTGACTGTGGCTGCAGAACCAGTCAAACCCGCATACCTTTCCCTCATATCACGAATCTCCTGCCAGAGTTCAGTAATCAAAGCCATCAGCTTGGGAATCTGGTGAGCGCCCTTCTCACACCCGATGCATATGTATTTCAGTCCACGCCTAACATTGGACCTGAGAGTGTAACACTTTAACTCGGCATCCGAAAGGTCGGAATACGCAGTGTGCACCGGCTTGCCGCGGCTATCACATTTGCTAAACCTATCCGATTTCTCATTTATGGCTGTATCACACTTCAAACAATGAATTGTCATACACAAAAACAGTCAGGAATAATAAGTGACTCAACGTATTTACAAATAGCAGGACAACAAGCAGGGATAGCCTTCACAACGATCGGGCCAATAACCGTTGACTCACTAACACACGAGAAGGCCGCGGGAAAGGAAGGCATCAATGAAACAATAGGAAACAGAAAGACTACTCAAAAACAAAAAACAGCGATATTATTATGGACAGTAGCACAGCATGTAATTATAATAGACAAACACAGTAAGAACTCAGTAATAAAAATGCAATAAGAGATACTCACACAAAAACAAATACAAAATAACAATACTTCAAAAAAGAAAGAGAATGCAAGAAACTGTCAAGAAAATAACGCACCCAATGATGTCACTCGTTAAGTCAACACAGAACCATAAACAATCGAGAAAACTAGTTAAACATGTGAACATATACATATATCACATCCGCACACTATGCCACACGAACTACAACTCCAATTTTAAACAATGTAGCCTTAATAAAATTAAAGAAACGCTAAAGTATATTTTTCACTATACAGAAATAAAAGTGATAATTTGTCTAAATCAGTTATTATTATTATTTTAGGATGTTTAATAGAATAAAATTAAAATACCGCTGGAAGAATACACGAAAAGGTAATAAAATTATTTAGGAACGTGTTAGTTATGTCAAATCAAAACAAACAAAAGTTCATTAGAAATCACGGCATACATGTTTATAACACATATTTTCACAATATAAATAAATTTATGCCTTTTTAATTACTTTATGGTAGAGATTCATGAATGTCCTCTAATATAGTTCTACATTCAAAGTTTAAATATATGTACATGTGATTATAATTATGATATGAGACGTCATCCAGTACAATAAGACAAAAAAGCAATGTGAGAGTTGCAATGCTACCCCATCCAGAACCTACTTGTTGCCGTGCTTGAGGGTTCCACCTGGCTAGAGTCTTCTTTAAGGGTGGGTAACAAAAAGACAGTCACCGAGGGACGTCGTAGTATTAAAAAAGCCTCCAATGCTGTTTAATACTGAAAATGAATCGGTGGTAGGTAAAACGGGTAATATTATGAGTCGCAGGTGGCAGAGCACAGACGTGATCAACAAAACAAAATAAATCAGATCTACTAAGCCTCGATTAGTTTAATATTTATAAAGAAAACTCTCATAAATTATGGATATATTGAAATAAGATTTGGTAATATAAGGAAAGAAAGAAAACTAAATAATGATAATTCGTTCAGTGTGCTTAAAATAATGACCAAAATTGTTTCGAATGGGCTGTTGTATCCCAGCTATATTCAATGAATAAGGACTCCCAAAGAATTATGAAGTATCCGAATCCATCGTCTGTGCTATAAAAGGAATTCAGTTCCCAATGACAATAAAATAAATTCTACGGTTGGAAAACAGAACGACCTTTCGATAAATGTGAATATTCTTAAAAACTATAAGGAAAAACCCACCGTTGTTCCTCTCAATTATCTAAACATGAGTCTAAGACATACTTTAGTAATCGATGCTTATACTATTTCTATACAGAAAAAGGTCGAGACGAACATTATATAGACCGTGTTGAAATGAATTATTGCAAAATAGGACTTCCAACAGAAGATAAGAAGTATATTAAATCAAAGAATTTTAAAAATAAAATGAAGACTCAATTTACCATCTACAGTATTCTAGAGTATCTGCTAGTACCCAACCAAGATAAATCAAAGTACCAAAAACTCCAATCTTGAAGTATTGGATATTACGTTGTGTTGGATATGATGACACATTATCGTTTTATAGAAGTTATCACGATCAAGATTGTATAGAATGGTTTGCAAAGAAACTCAAAAATTTCGTTGAAGACTTGGAAACTGTTTTCTTTTGTACATTACCTATGAACAACATAATTATAATAATAAATGTATTTGTCATATTTGTAACAAACCGTTGAATGTGAAAAAGATGATAGATCACTGTCATTTGACTGGTACCGTGGATCTGCTCATGAAAAATGTAATACGAAATTTCCAAGATAGCCATTCAGTTCCTCTCGTTTTTCACAATTTAAGTTGGTACGACTCGCACTTCATTATTAAAAATGTAGCAGAGGATTTGAATGGGCGTATTTATGTGTTACCAGTAAACAAGGAAAGATATATTCTATTTATAAAACAATTACATGGAAATTTAATTAAATTTATATTCACAGACTCTTTCCAATTTATGTTTTTTGGGCTAGATACATTAGCATCATTTTTAACAGAATATACTGAACTCTAAGCAGAATTTCATAATCTAATCGATGAAAAATTAACACGAAAAGAGTATACTTCTACGATTATTTTGACTCAAGCAAATTTAAGGAAATAAAACTATCATCAAATCAATTAAGCCATCAAAATATTTCGGAAGACTATGAGCATGAACAAAAAGTAGGGAATAAATTTAATATCGAAAACTTGGGTGAATATTTATACGTATACCTTATGACAGATGTGTTATTATTAATATGCTCTTTCGAACGATTTAGAGACTGCCGTCTGAAAACGTATGGACTTGATCCGGCGCATTATTTCATATTCCCAGGTTTCACATGGGATTGTATGCTAAAGTATACTGACGTAACCTTGGAATTGCTAACTGATGTAGATATGGTTATGTTTATTGAACGAAGAATTGAAGGTAAATTCAGTCAGTGTTCACACTGATACTTTAAAGCAAGTCATTATAAGCATGCCTGATTGTGATTCATCCAAACTAAACAATTTTTTTATCTATATTGATTTAAATAACTAATACGGTTAGGCCATGTCACAATGTCTGTCATATGGTAAATTTGAATGGATAAATAATATTAAAAATTTTGATGTTATGGATGTACTCGATGAAAATGATGCAGGATGTATTTTGGAGATAGATATCAAGTATCTTCAAGAATTATACGATTTACATTCTGATATACTCTTATGACCTGAACATATGTCCGCTCTAGGAGGAAAAGAGAAAAACTGCTTGTCACGTTATATGGTGAAAAAATATATGTTATTCGTGATATGAACTTAAAGCAAGCTCCGAATCATGGATTCAAATTAATAAAGATACATAGAGTATACCGACTTGAAACCACACTGTGAATATCAGCTATGAATGACTTTGAAAAAATATTCTTTAAATTCATGAACAATGCAATGTTTGGTAAAACAATGGAAAATATACATAAACGTAGCAAAGTGAAATTAGTAAATAAGTGGGAAGAATATTATGGTGCTGAAGCATTAATTTCAAAACCGAATTCAAATCATCAATTATATTTAATGAAAGTAGTAGTATTCGGACTCAGTAAGCCTGAGTTGTATCTCAATAAACACATGATATATATATATATATATATATATATATATATATATATATATATATGTATATATAATTACATATCGATATGGGCATACTAAATATTTCCAAGGAAACAATCTATGAATTCCACTACCGTTATATGGAATCAGTATTTGGTGCAAAATTTAACTAAATATGTTATAAGAGATTTGGTACAAGTTGTTATATGCACAAATCGTGCAGTTGTTACATGCATTTATTTTCCTCCAATTGAATAAAATTAGTTTTAAAAACGTCAACTAGAGTAATCTATAAATCACCGCATCAATAGTTTGCGAACCCTGGGAATAGGTTACCCTTACTCTTAAATCTGGGAGGGGAGAGACATTTTTATCAGTTAGAGAAGAGAAGAGCAATATGTGTCAAGCGAAGAGTACACGCTTGCTGTCTGTCCCACGTTCGTTATGTGAAAGTGTTCCAGAATTAATTATTCGAAGCATTTAGAGGTTGATTAGTTACCTTGAAACTGTTGGTTGGATTTGATTTGAAAATTAAAGAATATTTGTAGGCAAAATTTATGGAGATTGCTCATACGTTCGACGTTCTTGCCTTCACACAGTGTTTGGTGGATCCCTTTGGACGAACATAGGCGTGGAGAGTCTGCGACAAGGGCAGTAATCCCGTAAGCGAACCCAAAGGCGGCCATTGTTTCCGAATTCATCGTAATAAGGTAGGCACTTCTTGTAATTGTCGTCTCTTCGCGAACATATCGAGAAAAACTCAAGCCTTCACGACAAAAGAACTTCACCGAACCTGTGCGGACAAACCAGCCGCCCAGAACTCTTCGGACTTTAATTGCGTATTCTAATGATGTTACGATTAATGTAACCTTTTTTTTAAGCCAACCGAAAAATTAGAGTTATTTTCTTTCTGTTGTTAAATATTTTGCAGCAGTTCAGCTGTTTGTACTTAATTGGAATATACACCGTTGGCCAAATTTTTTGTTCCAACACATTAATAAGTTGATTTAACTTTATTAGATTGTTTTGTACTTAATTGTAAAATACACCGTTGGCCAAATTTCTTGGTCCAACACATTAATTAGTTGATTTAACTTTATTTACTGACAAATAAACCGTTATTTCATTTCAATACGCAAGTTTCGTTGTACTTCTTTCCTCCTTCTTTCCCTCGTAACGGGATTAACATTTGGCAAATTCAGATTAGGAACTCCCCGCCCTTATTGACAGCCACTCGCATCTCAACATTGATCCAGGTGTTGCTAGGGATAAATGTTGTGGCGCCCCGAAGACCCTAAAAATTTGTGACCACGACCCGTCTCCCGACGTGAAAAACTGAGCTAGGTTCCCTAGCAGCAACCCAGGGCTGTAATTTCAAAAAACGCAATCCGGGCTACTGGGAAAAGTCACTCCGTTTCTAAAGGAGTGACGCGCCGTAACAAAGTGATTATTCTAAAGACAATTTTTCGAGCATACTACTCGTCTACAAAAAAGTATTTGGTATGATGAAGGGTGAGATGAATGGTAAAACTATAACAAAATTTGCCGGATTGAGATCTAAAATGTATGCGATCAAGGTAGAGAATAAAAACAATGTAAAGAAAATCAAGGGAGTGGAAAAATATGTTATTAAGATTCATATAACTTTTTATGAATATATAGATTGTTTAAACAACTTCACCGAAAAGATAATATATAAAAAATCATCTTATTCCGAAAAGCATCAATTGTTCAGTAGGAATCAATCAAAAATTACTTTGAGTTCGTGTGATGAGAGAAGATATCTGATTGAAGACAGTTACGATACGCTATCTTGGTGACATTGCAGTATTGTAAATGTAGAGTGAGTGATATTAACTTAACATGTAGATTAATTTATGCTATAAATCTAAGTAAATTACTATTATTGTATATGTACGTTGGAAAAGAAAAGAAAATAATGATTAGCCATGTCTATTTAATATCCTTACAAAAACCAATTCACACCATATTTTGATAGATTTTGTACAGAATATGTAGTATCAATAGATCTATATTATTATAATATCCCCAAAAATAACATAAGCATTAAATTCAGTTAAATTTAAACATCAAATTACTGAAATCAATAACTGGCCAAATTCCTATAAATATTAAAGCTAGGAAAGGTTACAACTGTTAAGCACTTTGAAATTCAAAAATACTACTTATGAGTTTGAAGAACAAATAGGAGCGAGGATTCTATTTTAAAATCTTTTTATCTAGGACATATGTATATATATAAACACCACATATACTTGTTTACATAATTAAACAACTTTTCACATTAAATAAAACAATCAGATACAGGAGTACTACAAGAGGATTGGTCTACCGTTTAGTGAGTCATAGTCATAAACACTGAGGTTTGAGGTAGACGTGTTTATTTTAAGTGTTTCAGAAATTAAACAAGTGATTCTATACATATATATATATATATATATATATATATATATATATATATATATATACTAGATAATAGGTTTTCACTAAATATAAGAAATATATCACACAACCCTTGCACATTGGAAGGAAAATGCAAAATGCTAGAAATTAGATGTGTTTAATCATTTTTATTTCTATGACTCTTATCGTATATCAAACCTAATCATATCTTGATAGACCTTATAGAGGGTATATGGTTTCGGGGAAACCATGCCATTAGAGCACCCACTTAGACAAAAATCTAAGCATAAAAATAAGAAAGGGTTTAACATTAGAGCTAGTATAAAATTATATATAATATGGATTAAAAAGTAAATGAAGGCATCAGAGTGAAGAAATAGTTGAAGTTCCAAAGGTACTACTCATAAGGCTTGGGGTAAGTAGCTCGGAATACGAGCAAGTCCACCGTCAAATCATTTACAACCATTTAAGGCCCCTTGAGGTTCAAATGCACTATACAGGGGCTTAAGGTAGACTGCTCTCCCAACTAGAGAGATTTTATTAGGGGTTAAGTCTTAAGAGCAATGAAACTCTCTTTCTTTGGACAGATCACCACAGTCATTGCCGAGCTCATTTAGGTAAACCCCTGAAATGACCTACTTCATCAATTGATAGGATAGGGAATACAGGTAGGTATCTACATATACATACATATGTTGACATGTTCTAACAATAAACAAGTTCAAATTACACAAAATGTCAAATAAAATCGAATAAAAGCAGCAAAGATAAATCGAAATTATTTTAGGCAAAAGATAAATGGTAGATATATTTAAAATTACATAATAAAAAATTATTGTCACACTTAATTGATTAGTTTTCATACCAGTTTAATTTCTTTACATTGTATTCTAGTATACATACACATAGTTTTAACTTTTAGAAAATTAAACAACCATGTAGAATCATGTAAACATATAAACTCTTATCTAACAGTTTTAAAATATGAAACTACAAGTAAAATAAATTTTACCGCTCGTTAGTAGATTAACGTAGATGTATAAGACGATTTTTTAATTAGAATACCTGAATCTAAGACCGTTTAGGGTTAGCAATGACTCACACACTCGTACATACCTTTAAGCCGATCTAATACATAGAAGCACATGCGAACACATTATTACGTACATATATGATAAATGATAAATGACCAAAATTCTGTTTGTTATGGTCGAAAAAGTTTATTAGTAGATAAAGATTTAGAAAATTTCAATTAAAATTATCTAACACAAACGTATATGAAAAACTATTTACATAGAAAGAGAAAGATAAGAAGTAAGGTTAAGTATGACGCAAGAACAAATATTACCACCGCTAAATAAGAGAATAGAAAGATGTTTTCGGAAATGTTGGACGTAGAAATATCTAACATCTAACTCATCAGTCATAGAGCAATTGCCGATGGTGCGGCTCTAGTAATTCAAAAGGCTCACTAAAGTAGTAAATGGGAAAATATGTAAATAAGTATAGTACTATATATATATATATATATATATATATATATATATATATATATATATATATATATATATATATAGCAGATAGAGGTTCGAGTCCTTCTCCAGCGCAGAAATTTTTAATTAATTGCTGTGTATTTAATTAACGATGGAATAGCAGAAAATAATATAATTTTCATGTTTGGGAAAATATATAAGCACACTGATGTGGTGACTGTCATAATGTTTCAACAAATATCGGACGGAAGTAAAGAATAGCTGAAATGGTTTTGAGTAATGTGTGCATACGCAATACGAAAGACAGAATTTTAAACGAAAATTTTTTTAAATAGAAGCTTCAAACTGAACCATTGCATAGTAGACTTAATTAGAGACAGAGGGGTTGTGGGTATTTGTCAATTCATTTTTTTTAGATATTTCGAGCCGCTTAGGAGGTACCTCTATTTATAAAACCTATCGCATGTGTGTACTATCAATTAAAATATAGCACACCGTCAGTGTTTATCATCATATCACGGATGATAAACACTTCAATGTATAATGTAATATATCGAATAAATAAGTATATCACAATAATTATTTAAATAAATAAAAAGTTTTAATTTTAGAGAAAAACAGCTAGTTCAGTGAGCCAGTTTTAAATTTAAATTAAAAAATTATGTGCTTTGTCTAATTCTGCATGTAAACAATTATTTCCAAAGAAATGCTACTTTTTATAATTAAAAACTACAACGATTTTGTTCCCTTTAGCATCGATAATTTTTATCTATATATATAAAAATGAATGTTTGTCTGTATGTCCTTTATAAAATCGTAAACTATGCATTTGATCACGTGACGGTCTTTAGCATAATTGTTGTGCATTAGCCCAAGAAGGTTTCTAAATTGGTACGACCAATTTTCGACAGATGGCGCCACTACCATTCTAATTGGAAATTTTGCAAAACAATGGATATTGGAAATGGGCGAATGCAAATTGATGAATCTACGCAATGTATCACCTTGCCAGCTTCTGTAAGATCACAGAAAGCATAGACGAATTGGTGCAAAAAGTTTTCTCAAACATTGCACAGAACTACAAAAATCATCAGTGGCTTAGTATGCGTGCTATATTAGCGGTCAAAAACATCGATGTCAATACCATCAATTTCACCATTCAGAATAGAATACCCGGCGAAACGACAACATATAAGTCCATCAATACTGTGGTGAATCAAGACGAAGTTGTCAACTATCCAACTGAATTCTTGAATTCGCTTGATTTGCCAGGCATGCCACCGCACGTTCTTACATTGAAAATTGGCGTACCCATCATTCTTCTTCGAAACATAAATCCACTACGACTTTGCAACGGAACCAGACTCTCAGTCAAGAAAATGATGAACAATGTTATCGAGGCAACAATTTTGACTGGAAAATTCAAAGGTGAAGACGTACTGTTGCCACGTATCCCAATGATCTCGACAGATATGCCATTCGAATTCAAACGTTTGCAGTTCCCGGTACGACTCGCTTTCGCAATGACTATCAACAAAGCACAAGGACAATCGTTGCAAGTGTGTGGATTAAATTTGAAGAATCCATGCTTGTCACATCGGCAGCTCTATGTGGCCTGCTCACGCGTCGGGAAACCTTTTGATTTATTCGTTTACACACCAGATGAAAAAACAAGAAATATTGTGAATCCCACAGCATAAATATCGAATAGAAACGAAACGCTGCAATGTCACAATTTTTTCAAAATGAAGAAAATCAATAAAATGACTCAAAATGAATTGAATATTTGTGTAATGTCTTTCCTTCAAATTTATTTTAGTTGGTGGCGTAGCAACGCGCGCAGGGTACAGCTAGTTTACCATAAAATTTTACATAATGTATATGAGTTTTAGCAATCGAATATGACCTCGTTAATAGATTTTGCATGTGTTAGAAAGATAGGGAAGATGGAGGAAAGTTACTATTCTTGCAAAGTTTAAACGAATATTTTTTTTGTATAGAAATCTTTTCCCAAGAATACAATTGCATATTATTTCACTCTGTAAGAAAACATAGAGTGCAAATCTATTTGTTTAAAAACAATCAGTTTTAAGCTTTTATTTGTGTTGTATAGTTATACTAACTAAAATGGAGAAAGGTATGCGGATTTTTATGTTTTAATTTGTATTATTATTTTTATTGTTAAGGTTCATGTTGAATCGACTATCACCAATTAAAGCTAATTCATCAACAACATTTCCAAAATGAATGAGGATACTATCGTTAGAGAGGGAGAACTTGTCAGGCAATCTGTTTATTTACTTAACAATAGTGGGACTAAATGGATTGTTATTGGTCTAATTTCAGCTTTTAGAACAGATGGAAACCGCTCTGGAACATGCTCTCACCATGGATGGTATTCAGTTTAAAATTGTTAATATAGGTGAAATATTCGCACATATTACATTTTTCATGTGCAGGTCCATGGTACCAGTCAAATGACTGTGATCTTTCACTTTCTTCCCATCCAACGATTATCACAAATGTGACAACTACATACGTTCTTGTAATTATGTTACTCATAGGTTTCTCGAGATTCTTTGCGAACCATTTTATACAATATTGATTGTGATAACTTGTATGAAACGATAATGAGTCATCATATGAATACAACGTAATATTCGATACTGCAGGGTTGGAGTTCTTGGTATTTGTATTTATCTTGGTTAGGGACTAGCAGAGTTTTCACTTTATTTCTAAAATTCCTGAATTTAATATACTTTTTATCTTCAGTTAGAAGCCCTATTTGCACTGATTCATTTCAGCACAGTATATGTTATATAATGTTCATCTCGATTTTTTCCTGTATAAAAATAGTATAACCATCGATTACCAAAGTATGTCTTAAATTCATGCTAATCGAGAGGAAACTGACCGACGTAGATTCTTAATCCAGATATAATGGTATTTTGGTGGTGTTAATTTGTTTTCACTATTGGTTTCTACATTTTCATCACAATACGTGTCCTGAGTAAGCAATAAATTCACATGTTCTGTTTCTTAACTTTGGTTTAATATGTGGAGTTAGGACGTAGTTTTTAAGAATATTCGCATTTAATAAAACGTTATTTTGTTTCTCAAACCGAGAAATTTATTTCGTTGCCATTGTGAACCAGATTTTTTTTATATCACGAATAATGAGTTCAGATACTTCATAATTCTTTGCGAACCTTTATTCACTGGATATAGTAGGGATACAACAGTCCATGCGAAACTTTTTTTGTCATTAGTTTTTACATTCACTATTGCATGTTTCCTTTTAATACATTCTGGCAGTTAGATGTAAGATGATCTTAGTAGTGGTGCAAATTTATTAATATTTATTTGAAGATTGATTATAGATGTTAAGGCCCAATCGCTGTATTTTTCTTTAAACTCTTAGAGTTCAACGAGTATTGGCTGTTGCATGTTGTTAACGAACCATTCTTGCAAGCTAGCGTCTCGGTAATTGCTAGTTCAGTCTGTTGCTTTGTAAATTCGCCACAAAATATTGTACTTACTTTGACGGCTTCTTCCTTCTTCAATACATTTAAAATTCTTTTGTGAAATAAAGTGCCAGCGTCTTCTATGAACCATTTCTGGACAATATGGTACAGATTAATTATAAGCCCTGTTCGTAAACATCCTTGAAAAGCGGACTGGGTATCTTCCTATTTAACACGATTAAAAGCAGTGTGCTTCCTCGGTGTGTAACTCCCTCCAGTTATTTGAAGAGCGCAACATTTATTTAAGACTTAAAAGTATCATTTAATTATTTTATAATGTTCACTTGATAGTCTTTATTATTTTACACATTAAATTCTCTCGGATGCTACCTTTAGACGATATTTAGATTTTCAAATAAATTGAATCCGGTTCATTTATTGCCAGCATTAATCGCTAATCATAACTTCTGACTCAGCACCCTCTGAGGTCTCGTAGTGGCCGCCCAAAAAATTATAACTGATTGCAAGTCGGTTCTAAGTCGGGGCGGTATCTCACAACCCCGACAGCTAGAGACATTGTGATATTATTTTCGACACTTCTTAACTTTTCGGTAATACCCGTATGACAGACTCTCTGGGAACATCCGTCTGGCACCCCCGACAGTAACTTTTCAGTGCATTGACGGGCCTCCGGCAACCCTTGCGTCCTCTCTGGTCCCCCTTGATAGTCCTAAGATCTCCAACTCCATCATGAGTCTTCTATTATCTAATTCACGCTTGTATCTGAAACGCACTTACGGCCAGCAAAGACGCTGAACTTCAGGAACTGTGTGTGTGTGTGTGTGTGTGTGTGTGTGTGTGTGTGTGTGTGTGTGTGTGTGTGTGTGTGTGTGTGTGTGTGTGTGTGTGTGTGTGTGTGTGTGTGTGTGTGTGTGTGTGTGTGTGTGTGTGTGTGTGTGTGTGTGTGTGTGTGTGTGTGTGTGTGTGTGTGTGTGTGTGTGTGTGTGTGTGTGTGTGTGTGTGTGTGTGTGTGTGTGTGTGTGTGTGTGTGTGTATGAGATCTATAGAAGAGTCAAACACGCCAAACTACCAATACTAGTTGCTACGGAACTAGAGATAAATGGAATAATACATACAACGAAACTATGCCTAAATTTGAGGATAGCGAATTTGACTTCGATCTCAAAAATAATCAACTATCATAGCCGTCGATCTTAACTCAAAACACACAACTTAGTGCTGTAGAAAACAGAAATTACATGGCAAATGCCTGTTGAGATACAAATATATTAAAGAACAAATATTATGGCAACGAATGAGCCAATATACAAATATTATCAGTAAGTATATAGTACTTCTCGGATACATTAAACATCGCTCAGCTTAGCTCGAGCTTAACCCACGAGACAAGACAATGGACTCCGAAAACATGTTAGAGAAGCCATTGAGAGATATAAAGGCTCATAATGGCAAGACCAATTAAACAAAATCGAACAAAAAAGCCACAAAGATATTGGAAGATCTACGACACATTTACGAAACTGATAGTAGATACATTTCAAATTACGATCACAGGCACGATCTCTACCATGCGTATATTTTCGGCCGGCGTGTCACAGGTAGTTTTACCATATTCATATAGACCTATTCAGCAAATATACCAAAAACATCACATGACAGCGTTGCTACATACGCAGAGGGCACGGAAATACTCGCGGACTCATTTAAACCCGAAACAGCTGCAAAGCTATAGTACGTAATCGAAGGTACCATCAAATGGTGCTATACGAGAGTAGTTTGACAAGTAGTGAGAATGGAAAAGAAAAACGAATTTTTTAAATACAAAATAATTTTTATTTTTCAATATATTCACCTAAAAGAGCAATACATTTATTCCAACGGTGCTCCAATGCCCTTATGCCATCTCTAAAATGCGATTCTGGAAGGCTTGCAAAATACTCATTTACGAAGATGATAAGCTCGTCGTTAGATGAAAATTTCTTTCCACCTAGTGCCGTTTTCAATTTTGGAAAAAGGTGGAAGTCGGAAGGGGCTAGATTCGGCGAATAAGGTGCATGCGGTACTAATTGGAAATGCAACTCGTGGATTTTGGACATCGCAACTGTGCTGGTATGCGAGGGAGCGTTGTCTTGGTGAAACAGAATTTTTTTCTTTGCCATTCCTAGTCGTTTAGCATGAATCTCAACATTTAATTTTTGTAGAAGTTCTGCATAATATTGTCCGTTTACTGTGGCACCTTTCTGAAGGTAATCAATGAGCAAAATGCCCTTTGAATCCCAAAAAATTGATGCCATCATCTTGTTTGCCGATAAAGTGGTTTTCGCTTTCTTTGGAGGTGCAGAACCACGTTCTAATCATTGTTTCGACTGTTGTTTAGTTTCGGCTGTACTGTAGTGTATCCAAGTTTCATCGCAAGTAACAAATCGCCTACAAAAATCAACTGGATTCCGCTTATAAAGGTCCAAACACTCATTGGAAATGCGCAAACGAGTGAACTTTTGATCAGTCGTAAGCAATCGCGGCATAATTGCTTGGAAAAGCCAAATTCTTTCATTAAAATGTGGTGTATGCGTTCCCTTGAAATGCTATCTGCTATCTTTCTCACTTTGAGTCGTCGATCTTGCGTAATAATATTATGGATTTTTATAATTATTTCTTAGAAGTCACGATTTTGGGTGCTCCAGAGCGCGCTTCTTCAGCACAGCTTGTTCTACCACGTTTAAATTCACTTACACATCTACTTATTGTGTCGGATGATGGAGCAGATTCACCTAATGTTTCCCGTAACTCATCTTTTGTTTCGGTAGCTTTCATACCCTTAATTACGAAGTATTTAATCACCGCAAGATACTCTGCTTTTTCCATTTTAACAAAACGACGTGTTGCTTCTTTTTCAATCAGGTGTCAAAAATAAACTAATCATCCGATTTATTTAAATATCGTAATGTAAACATATAAATAGTCAACCTAAATTACAGTGCATTTGTTTTACCAATTAGAGCGCCACCTATGTGTCATTCTCGCTACTTGTCAAACTATCCTCGTATATGTAATATAACCATCAACGTGGAAGAAACAATCCCATAACACAACTAGAGAGCATACCCATTACCTCTAATAATCGAAAACACAGCAGTCGTGCGGAGGAGAAGAATGAATTATCTGGGAATAACACTTGACAAAACACTAAAATGCGGTAATTACAATGACAACACAATCGCAACATACAAAGGGTACTAGGAAATTTTTGCAATATGACGCAACAATGAATCGTAGGAAGCTGCTTGTTGTTGCATGTTGAGATATGTTCATACGTGTATAATAGCCGCCGCGCCATGTCGAAGTTATTCATTAGCAGTGAGATTATAAAGTGCTTGTGATGGCATCGTGGTCACGAAATGAGATAAGGGCAGTTTTGCGTTATAATTTCGCGCGTGGTTTAAACATAGACCGGTGCTTCGAATAAATGACTCTTGCACTAGGTGATGTTTATCCACATCGCACAGCGGTATTCAGGTTGTATAGAGAATTCCAAAGGGGAAATTTAACTGTGGAGTATGCTGAGAGGCCGGAAAGGCCACCAACATCAGTTACGGAGGAAAACGTTACCACTGTGAGGAAAATGCTTGGCGAGAGCAGGCGAGTGACCTACCAACAGATAGAGGGTACTTCAGGCCTAAATGCACTAGCAATTCATTCAATTTTGCATGATCATTTGCACGTGACCTGGTGCTGGGAGATGCTAACAAAGTTTAATAACGGACAATCTCGGTATGTGAACAACATCATGACAGCTGATGAGATTTGACTGTACTATTACGATGTGCCGAAAGCGCAAAACAAAGTTTGTGTCTTTGATGATGATGACACACTCGTAGTAGTCAGAAAATCCCGATCGGTAAAGAAGAAAATGATAGTTGTATTTTTCAAATCGAGTGAAATTGTGGAACCCGTCGTTTTGGACACAGAGAAGATAGTCACAGCTAAGTGGTATACTGAACAGTGCCTGCTTAAAGTCATTGGATCTATGAGAAACCTGCGGCCAAAGTCAGGAATGGACACCTGGTTGCTCCATCACAATAATGCTCCAGCTCACCGCGTCAAAGCTTGCCCGAATATTTGACTATGACAGGATTGAAACTTCTCGAGCATCCTCCCTACAGTCCAGATCTTGCTCCCTGCGACTTCGTACTGTTCTCGCATTCCCGCATGTGAAAATGAAGCTAAAAGGGAGGCGGTTTTCCAGTGATGAGGACCTTCTGCGGGATTGGGAAAACGAGTGTGCTTTACTCCCTAGTGGAACTTGGCAGAACTGGTTTAAAGATTGGTTTCGGAGGATGGAGAGGTGTATTGAGTGTAGAGGAAATTACTTTGAAAAAATTAAGTAAACGAAGCTGAATGGCAAAACTTTCCTAGTACCCTTTATATATAATAATTTTTTTTATGTACCACAACCAATTCAGGCTGATGCTTCCTTTAAAGGCAGTTAATTATAAAAACTAAAAGAAATATATTCAAAAGCATTAATCCTGAAGCCTACACTATCTAAATCATTGAATTATCCCGCAATATGGAAAATAGAATCGAACAATCGAATCATTATTACTTTACCCTTACCTGGTATAAGGTATTAATATCGAGACGGTGCTAGCGATGTCACAAAAATTACGAATGAATGGCTTAATGGTTTAATGAATTAATTACATAACTTAGGCTACCAGCATTCAGATACCGACACAATTTAAATCAGATACAAATTATGGGTTTAAGAAATTCAAGTGGGTCTATAAATGGGTGTTACATTTGCAAAAGGTTATTACATTTCCACATACAGCGATGTACACAAAATATGCACTGATGACAAAGTAAGCAAGTAAAAATTCTTGTTATTTCTTATTCTAATTTAGTAAATTTATTTGGTTTTATAAATGCGAATGAAAGTCAATGCTGGAAGTTGAAAATACGTACATTAGTATCTTCTTAATTGCAGATACTATTATAATCACCTGTTCGCAGAAGATATTTTCTATATACATGCATTTGATCAATAAGGTTGATATATAACCCCCTTTCCACATTAACTTTGTAAATTCTGTATACGCATTTCGACAACCAAGTTGTCATCATCAGCAGACAATTTCAAAGTGTCGCACCTGGTAAAACACGGCGAAAAACAACCGCACGAAAATCAAACTCCGTACGCGATCCACACCGTTCAAAACCAAGATGTACACTCAGTGTACATCTTGGCGACCGTAACCGTTACCGAGGCGGATCTGTAAATATTACCACGAAATTATTCCCCATTTTGGCAGTAATGTAGTAATAGGAACGTCGTTTTTTCGTTCCCGTGTAGTGTCGCGGGACACTTTAAAGTCATTTTAGTAGTCGTAATTACGTTCCCAAACAGTAATTTTGCTGCTTGGGGAGGTTCTAGAATCGGCTGAGGCCGAAGAAGTTTTAGTGTTAAGATCATTTCAAGGTTAAGGTCATTTCAATGTCGACGGTAATGAGGATGTTTTAGAATCGGCTAAGCCCGAGGTTTAAGGTTAAGGTCATTTCAATGTCGACGGTAATGAGGAGGTTTTAGAATCGGCTAAGTCCGAGGGGGTAATTTTTAGACCATGGCATCAATATGGTTTTAGAATCGGCTGAGCTCGACGAAGTTCAAAAAATAATTACGTGCGTGAAGAAAGATATATAAAGGTAGAGTTATGGAAATATTTTCAGTATTGTGAGTTATCATGAAGCGTTCATTTAATATGAAGGAACAAACTGATTGTTCTCGGAATTTTGAAGACGGTGAATTGAGAAATGTTAGTATTGAAGAAGGTAATTTTACGAATGAAGTTGAAAATTATAAAGCAGATCCTTGTATAGAAGCTTTTTTTACTCAAATGGGTCAGATGAATGATTTCTGGGATAAAGTAGATATGTGTGTGCAGAAAAATGTACGAGAACCATCTTGGAATAACCTTTAGTAGGAGAAAGGACACACTTTTTGAACAAAAGTCATTCGAAGTGGATATGTGTTGGTTTGTCACCAGACTTTGATTTTGTACCTGTGGTGAAAATTGTAGTCATAAAAAAGTAGTGTGTGCTTTTTAATGTTGAAGAGTGGGATCGATTTTTATTAGAGACTGCGAAATTGAAAAAATATTTTGAATATTGCAATGGAGTATTTTCAGTTATTAGTAGTTTTAATTTGCAAATGTCTAGTGAATGTTTTGATGGATCGACTAGAATATTGAAAATAGACAAAGATGGAGAGTTTCTATATTTAGCGTATGAAGGTTTGTTGGAACTATGTCGTTTAAAAGATGTGGTGGAATCTCGATTAGCACTTTTAACAAACTTAAAATATGGTGAATTTTATAAGGAATTGATAGAT